>APFE031726773.1:0-16295 GCA_000404065.3 Pinus taeda | reverse complement strand
AAATAAAATGTGCATCACTTAGGTGGAGGAGGAGAAAGGTATCCAACACTAGAACGTTATGCAAAAGCTGAGCGTGTTGGACAAGAAGTTTGATTCTAGGTGTAGAGAGGATTTTAATATTGAGATTACAATTAATGACTACTCAGAGGCTCAACCAAATTCAATAGATGAGGTTGAGCAAGTCTTAGCATTTGTAGGTACTCCAAATCATATTCTACTAGATGATGAAACTGATGCTCATATGAACAACCATTATTAGCAGAATCAAGGACATGGTCCATAAGGTTTATTGACTATGCTTATCTTTGTAGAAGCATAAATGGACAATAATAACCTCTTTAAACACATGTCATATGTTGTTTTTTGCTATAAGATAATTCAATGACATAGTCCATAGGGTTAACCAACTATGTTTATCTTTGTGAGAAGCATAAAAAGACAATAATAACCTCCTTAAACATGTCATATATTTTATTTCTGGTTATCAATAAAAATAACTCAATGCAAATATAAATTCATAATTATTTTAAAAATTTGTAGACTATTTTCTAAACCAAAACTAATAATATTTTTGAATTAACATAATTCCAATATTCAAAATAATAAACCACTACCAATATTATTTTTACATTAATTTATAATAAAATCTAATATTAATTTAAAAAACAAAACAAAACCACATTTTTCTTTATTACCCAAAAAAGATACTTAACACATATTCAATAAACCAAATTAATTTAAATAAAATATATTATCCTTTTCATTACAAACATATATCTTAAAATCAATATTCCTTTACTCTTTCATTACATACTATAAATGAGTTGTTTTTAGTGAGACTTTTGGAAAGCTTTTCACGTGGGTTTTTCCGGTTTAATTTCTCTAAAATCTGGGAGGTCAGTACATACTATAAATGAGTTGTTTTTAGTGAGACTTTTGGGAAGCTTTTCACGTGGGTTTTTCTGGTTTAATTTCTCTAAAATCTGAGATGAATTTATTGAAATCACAAGCGTGATGGGTAACCCCTGCATAATAGAAGTGCCCTAAAAATCTTTCATGGTGATGAATCCATATAGTCGAAAAACCAGTTTAAATAGCATAAATCAAAATTTTCCATTAAATTAGACACAAGAAAATACGAAAAATCACACTAAAAACAACTCTTTCCATATATCATAAAATCAATATTAATTAGAATCAATATTCCTAATTAATATTTAAAGATATTTTAAACATTCTAATCGACCCAAAATATTTATATATCAAAAATTTAAACTTAAATTATAATCATAACAAACATTTCAACTTCCCACTTATCCACCTCTCATCCAAATCTCAAGAAACTAAATTGATTTTTTATTAGTACTAATGAATGAACCTTTATTAAACTGATATCCTTATTTTAAAGTGAAAAAGAAATGCTTCCCTTAAACTCGGACATGTGTCCCACTGGGGGGAGTAAGGCGTACATGCGCAGAGGAAACACCTTGAGTGGGTGGTGGATCCCCCACCATAGAAAAACTACACTCAAAATAAAAATGAGGTCCTATGGTTAAATGGGAAGTCAGTTATAGCACTGCCCAATACAAAAGAAGAAAAGCTCCACTCAAATTTAGATGAATGTCCTTTGAAAAATTATTATATGGTGAAATGGGATGTCCAATTATGGCACTCCCCAATACACTTTGGATAAAGTTACGTGAATAGAAAGGTAGAGAAGGCATTGATGTGCATCCCTATGAGGCTGCATGAATGGACACATATGTTGGCATAAGTGCACTTTCACATAAAGAGAATCAAAGTGGGGACATGGCTCCCTCAAAGTATTCAAGCTTGCTATTCTCTATTATGCCTCTCTCCACTTGCATCATTTGGGCATGAAAGTGTCAATTCAGGGCAAAGTGGTGATGATGCCCGGGGGGTTTTTAACCTCAAAAGATGAAAATAAGGGTGGGAGTTCCTAGGGTGGGCAAATATTTTTCACTTTTTTATATGAGTAATTAAGTGGAATAATGGTTGGTTTGAAATTGTTTTTTCAATGTATTTTTTTCCCAAAAATTAGATTATTGATTAGTTAATAATAATAATAGAATGATATTTATTATAAGCAATTTAAAAATTTGAAATAAAAGATATAATTTTTTTATTAAGAATATATTATTTTATTATATATATTATTATAAATTGATTTATTTTAAATTTATATATTTTAATGTATATTTATATATATATATTATGTATATAATTATAATAGTAACTTGTTTTTATTACGAAGTGAGGAAAAAATCTGATGAATGATGTATTAAAATGTTTAATTATTTTTTTTTTCATTTTTTATTGATTATTGTTATTTTAGTTAAATTTAAATATTTAACTCAAAACTTAGAGACAAATACAATAGAATAAAATTATAGAAAGAATTTATTTTATCTCTTTATAGAGAGAATATCTTCATATTTATAAAAATATATATTTATAACTATTTTAAATAATTAAAATTTCACGTTATGATGAAGAGGATACCTTAAGAAAGCAATTCATAATAAAAAAAGAAAAAAATACATTGAAGTGATTAGTTAAGAGGGATGTTGAGGTTAGAGAAGAGATTTTTGAAATTGAATTAGTAATAATTATGTTAGTAGAAAGAGGGAGTTAACCGAAGAGATTTTTGAAATTGAATTAGTAATAATTATGTTAATAAAAAGAGGGAGTTAACGTCTTTTTTATTTAATAAAAGTGTTATTTTGATAAATGAAACATAGAGAGAGTGAAATATTAGGTTGATTTTCTTTTATGGCTTAACTAAAAGAAATGACAAATAAATACGTATATATTATTAATCTCATTTCCATAATATAATTTAAAAATTACAATGATTAAGGTTGGTGTTATACTGACAGATCTATATCATGGATTTGATATATTTTTTCTAAGTTTTTATAACAATTTACTTTTGTTTATATCATTTTTTTCAACCAACTTAATTGTTTGCTTATATCATTTTTTTCAACCAACTTTATTATATCTTTTATTAAATTGATGTAATCTTATTTTTTAACAAACAAATTTGATTTTTTTGTTAATTTTTTTTTTTTTTCCACACACACACTTATATTTAAATAGTTATGGAAGAAGATAAAACAAATTCAAAAGCAATTTATATCTTATAATATCAAGATTAAAGGAAATACTCATCCTATTCTTCTGATTGAAGCACACCCTTTCCACATTGAAATCATGCCTATGCCGCTATGACTAGATATCTTATTTATAAGAAGCAATTAAACAACATGGACTCCAAATGGTTTGATAAAATTGCTTCTAACTCTAGCAAAAAAAATCCTCACCTTTGGCTCAAGTGAGTATGACGTGAAGATGCGTAGTTGTGGCTTCATCATTGAGGGATAAAAGAGGGGATCATCTTGTAGAATAAGGATAACATTAAGAATATTATTACTTCAAAATTTAAGGAGAAATTGTGGGGTGGTAAAGAGTTAGAGAGAAAGAAACTAAGATAATATAAAGAGGTGATTAACCTCAATCTCAAAAATCTAAAGCATCTCATTGTCTTGACTAATGTTAAGAACAAAATGAACATTGTCGAAATAAAAACAAATTCCCATGAGCTTCATAGTGAAAATGGACATTGATCACCATGGCATGAAAGAGTTTGTCGCCTTTGGAACACTAAATGAGTTGAAAATGAAAAACACTAAAAGAAAGCCTAATAACCTTAATATAGACAATGGTTGGAAAATCAATAGAGGTTGGATCACCCTCCTTCCTTCTCAAGGGCTTAAGGTTTTTGGTCCTTGCCTTTCTTTTGGTTTGACTCTTCCTAATTATCTTTATTCTTTTATTAATTATTATTATTATCGTGTTAAATCACGATTGTTATTTATTTATTATAATCTCTATTTATTATGATTTTCGTTGGAGTTTTTTTAGTTTTATTATTTTTCTCCATTAAAAATTATTTTGATGATTTTCTTAAAAATATAGTTTTAATTTTTAGTATCTTTTTAATTTTAATATTTATTTATTTTACTTACCATTTTTATTTTTTATTTTTGGAAATTGATAATTTACTGGGGTGTATATATTTAGTCCAATTCCTCTCATGGTTTACTATTCTAGTTTTCTTTAAATACTTTAGAGTTTATTTGATTTTTATATATTTTTAATGTTTTCCTTAATTTTTATTTCTTGGATTCATTTATATGTATTTTAATTTGTTTTATTTTCTTTATTGTATTTAATTTTGTTTTATGATTCTATTGTTATGGTTATATTGCTTTAATAATTTAAATTATTTTTTTATTCTTATTTTTCCATTATTATTATTATTCTTGGAAATAATTAAATAATTTATTTATTTAATTTATATTTTTAAAATGCTTAAATAAACAAATTTTATTAATTTTTATCCAATATATCAACAGTATATTCTAAACATTTTGGAATGATTGTTCTTTATCACTTTCATTATTTATTCTTATGCCTGGATAAGACTCGTATCTTAGTCTCAAAAAAATAGACTGAACAAATACCCAAAAAATTCTAATTAAAAAAAAAAAAAACAAATAAACATTTTTCATAAATTAATCATAAATTATCTATCTTTTGTTATACCACCAGCCATTTGACCTTTTAAACCAGCAAAATTAACAAAAATTATTTTTTTTTTTTTTTTTTTTATTGAATGCAAAATAATTTTAATGATTTAATAATTAAACTATGTAATGGAGATAAATAACTGAAATCGATCATGTGAACTCAATATTAAGAGGAGATTGTAAGAAAGTATTTAAAAAAGAGAGAGGAGATTTTACTATAGTAAAGGACTTCCCAACATTGAATGGGACAAAGTAAAGTGGATCAGAGTAAACACTAATGTCAATGAAATCTCATCATGGTAATATGGCACTGAGTAAGATTTGGTCCACTCTTCAGTAAAAAGATCCTGAGGTGACAAATAATGGAAACATGAAAGAAATTGTCCCACCATGAGAGCAATAGATGTGAAGAGGGGATCAAAAGAAAGATATTGGGGCCGTGGGTTTTATGGAAGGCTGTACTTCATAATGAAAGGAAGCTCCTCCACATGTAGTCTGATTGCATAGAATGTCATGTCATTCGGATGTGATATGGAGAGAGAGATAGGGAATAATGTGCAAAAGCTTTGTATAGCATCAGGTTTTTGGCCCGAAGCAAATTGAACCTACAAACGCCGCTCCATTTTTTCAATCTTTGTTCATTTGGGTCTCTTTGGGTCTCTTCGAGTAGCGCTTCTGACAAAACCCAATTGACAGCTTTTTGTTGGTAATCTGGACAAAGTACAGTTCTAGTAACTGGTATCTGGAATGCTGCATCCCATATAGGGGACTCCAAGCTCTGATAGGATTATTGGGTAGATTCAGATCGAGTTTCTTGGTGCAATTGGGCCATTGCAATTAGGGAACCGTCATTCTAGAGAATGCCAAGGCCAGGACCCAGGCCTTATGAGTGTATCAGGAGAGCATGGCATAGTGACAGTCACCATCCCTTGAGGGGAAGCCTGATACAGGAGATATTCAGGTATTTCTCCTATTCTCCTTTGTGCCATCTGATGAATTTTTATGTTCATTATGCACTTTGTATGAGACATTAAACAGAAGCTGATGCTACTGCATTGCATTCTGGACAACTTTTGAAACGAGCACAGGACAACCTTTGAAACGAGCACACAACTATAGAAGTTAGAGATATCTGCTTTTAAGCAAATGGCGACTCCAAAACTGTGTGTCTCAATGGGTGTGTATTTGTATTCCCAATAATGAACATATATTTATAATAAAAATTTGTGACAAAATCGGAGATGGGAATATTATGGATTACAAATTTATAATAGAGGAGATTTGTGATAAAATTGTAAATTTAATATAAAATAGATTTTGATTTATTGTAGAGCTTAGGATAAACTATCTCCTCGAATAAACTTGCGTGAGAAAGTAGATTTTGCTCTATACCTTATTTTGTACTTGTGGATGTAAGCACGTTTATTTTTTAAATCAAAACCATGGCTCATAAATTCTCAGAGAAGAAGGTTTCTTGGGTCTGTGTTTTTGATACAAGACGCTTGTCGAAATTTTTAGATTGGAAAAATTTACTGAGGACCATCTGCCCTTGATTATATCTTTGTTAGAAAGTTAAAGTAACTCGAGAAGGAGATCAAGAGAATGCATAGTTCAGTAATTTCCGAAATTATAGTCTAAACAAGAAAACTCCTCCAGCACTTGAATTATTACACTTGTCTGAAGTGGTCTTAGGTTTTTTACTTTTCCTGAGAGACTTTGATTTTTAGTTGACAAAGTCCAGGGTTCAAACTTAACTTTATGCTTAAGGGGTACTTGTGTTCTCACCATATCTTTGGAGGTATGCATCTAACACTTGCAAATTTTTGATTAGCACAATCTATTTGTTTACAATTTCACTCGTAATGATCTTGGTGACCCAATGCTTCTTCAAAAGCAAAGAGTAAGGGTTGAATAGCAAATGCCCATTAGACCACCTCCTTATGCCCTTAAAAGAGGGCATATCCTACCTTTCTAGATGCCATGTTAAAGTGCTTGATGACCTGATTTAAAGAAAAGAAACCTTTAAATTAGGTTAATCTGGCTATCACAACCGTGTATATATTATATATATATTATATGCCTTTTTAAAGTGCTGATGACCTGATTAAGAAAAGAAATTAGGTTAATCTGGCTATCACAACGTGTGTGATATATATATATATTATTATATTATTATTATATATTATATATATATATATATATTTTATATATATATATATATATATAATTTTAGTTTTGGGTGGTGCGGTCGGGTGGGCTGTATATTCTTCCTCACCCAGGTTCAAATTTTTGCTAAGTGACTAATGGCTATAATTCTTTGATAGATATGTTGTAATGACTTTTTGTTATGTTGGCTTCCAGCTTTGTGAACTCTTAAGTGAGTTTACTTGTGGGCTGGCTGGTACCAACAACCTCACTCTAGCCTCAGGCTCAGAGAGAGGCTGATTCTTCCTTGGAAAATATTATATATGATATTACAAAGTTCTTAATAGTTTTCAAGTTAATTTATATTAAAAAAAATTATCTATCTTAAGGTCACTGACTATCACTAATGAAAACTAGCTAAATTGAGAAAATTTTTAAGTTAACTTCTTATTTTGTACTGAAATAAAATCTGAGCCAATAATTTCTTTAACGTACCCTGAAAGGTACTTCAAAAAAAATGCAGAATTGAGATATGTTAAGTATTTTGACACATATTAGTATGGCAGACTGCAGTTGCCAAGGATAAAATATGGCATTAAGATCCAACTTAAATTACCCTAATTTGTCATTGTGGCCCATACTGGAAGACATGGATGAATGTGGATTCTGGAGTTATGATTATTAAGCAGGATGAATATAATAAATTGAAGCCAGAGTATCAAATTAATCAATTAGAGACTCCTCTCCTAGGAGTAGCTAATCACAATGCCAAATATAAGACTTTAACACCAAGGTGATGGTAGATTTATGTGCATTACTATTGGGGAAGTCATGTTGGAGAATAATATCTCATTTACAGAAGGAAGCAGTAATGGAAGAATATCATTAGTTCTCAGATTATGTCTTTGCTGTACATTTTCCATCAAAGACACGTTTCTATCGAAAGTAGTTAAGGCCACTGCTTCTACTTGACAAATAACAAGTAGAACAGTCATTTAACATGCTTCCAGAGACTCCGGAGTCTGCTTTCGTCATTATAATTGCATGGATATCCTACTAGACTGCAACAAATCCAGTGAATATACTCTGTAGCAGTGATTATGAGTTTGTGAAAACCTAAGATCTTCCACAAATTACTTCTTCTCTGGTGATGTCCTATGCAGGTTATGGATTCATTCCATGAATGATTCGAAAGGGAAAGTGCCTTGTTCAGCTTAAAATAGACAAACATATTTGAAGAGAAGACAATAGTAAATACCATGTACTACGTCCTGAGCATAAAGAAGGCACGTAGTTCCATCTTGTGGGCTTGTAGAAAGCATGTGTTACAAACAACCAGATCTGGAATAAGGGAAGAAACAGCTACACAGAATTTGAAATTTGAAAAGACCAGGAAAGCTAAGCAAAGACAATCTTTCCAGTCTGTAGAGCAAAGACAATCAGAGTGTAAATCTTAAATTTCTATTTAATTCTGTTGTGAGCTGCGTTGCTGCAAATAATCTTTAGACAATGCAGGAATATCTTTAATTACCAATTCTATCTGTGTTCCTTTGGTGCTTTTATACCTGAGGCCCAATTATGTTTAGTTTATTCCTCATTTAGATCTCGAATTTCTTTTAGGCTTTCTATTCTCCCATATTTACTAGTCAAAACTACATTCCATGTTGTATGTTTTGATAGCCTTTGACTCAAAGTATTCTGCGGACTGTAATGATGAGGGGCTTCTAAGATGTTTTTTTGGTCCCCAGGGTTGCACCTTAAGCGGGTAACTACTTCAACAAAAGGAAGTATTCTGGTTTAGTGTGGTTTGTCATATTATTTTCTCGTCTTTGGGTTCATTCAAGTTTCAACACGATAGGTTTACATATGAACATACCTCTCTCATTCAAAAGTGGTGATGCTGTTTGTGATGTGTGAGGTCTTAATGTCTCTTTCAAGGGAGAAACCTGAAAAACATTGTGAAATTTTGAGTTGAGGGGAAGTTCGAACTCATAAGCAAGATACCCACTCTGCTAACTTCCATACTTCCTAAAAAATGAAATAAATTTCCTGTATTTCTGACTTCAAGGGCAACTTCATGTAAGGTACATCAATCCATACCCTTTCTGGAAACTCTGTCTCATATTGGTGTAGATCCTCGTTTCAATTTTCAATGTATTTTAAGGGAGAGCTAAGTTTTTGAGGGCCCTCAGAGTGTCATATGCCTTCTACAAGTAATTGTTGATATCTAGAACATGATTTTCTCTCTAAAGAGCTTTCGAGATGTAAGAGCTGTTACTCATTCAATGCTGCTGTCAAAATCATAAAATATTTCGCATTATCGAGGACAATCACTAACAGATAAATAGTTCCATCCCTAGTACATAATGTGAAAGTCATGGGATTGTACATTGCCAATCTGTTTTTCTTTCAGTGAATGCAAGTTTCACTGATATATAAAAGACCGCAAGACTGTCATGACTGCCATGAACTTCAAACTTTTTCCTAACTAATATTCTCTCATATTTTCCTCTCATTTTCCTGGCATGAGCAATAGCCAACATTTCTTTATAATATCTGTTAGGTCTTTCTCCTCTTATTATTGACATGCCTTAAGTAAAATTGGTTTGCTCATTGATCAATTGGGTCTATAGCTTAGGCGGTTAAGAGGAGAAGTTGTTATACTGCCCACCTTGGTTCAAATCCCACTTGTGACATGTTTACCCCTCATGGGCTGATTGGCAAGATACCAGCAATCTCACATTTACTTACGAGCTTAAGGGAGGGAAGTGACATTTATTGGCCAATGGGTTAACAAACATTTATTTCCCTGGGGTTAGCTCAACCAGTTGTCGGTGGTTGCCAATGTTGCTGGGATTTTGGTTGGTTCTGTGCTGGTAGGCGTCCAATTCAAATCCCCCTAGGTTGGACATAATAGTTGATGCTGATGGATTTACTCGGTATGTCGTCCATGAATGTGAGGAAGCGACATTTATTGGCCAATGGGTTAACAAACATTTATTTCCCTGGGGTTAGCTCAACCAGTTGTCGATGGTCGCCATTGTTGCTGGGATTTTGGCTGGTTCTGTGCTGGTAGGCACCCAATTCAAATCCCCCTAGGTTGGACATAATAGTTGATGCTGATGGATTTACTAGGGATGTCGTCCATGAATGTGAGGAAGCATCGCTTGGGTTTCTCCACAAGGTTTTCCTTGGAAAGAAAAAAATGGTTTGCTCAATGCAGGAGGATAAATCTTATTCTATAACAAAAATGCATGATGTTCTAATAACCATAATCAGTTTTCCAAATTATGCAAAAAATGGAACGGATCACATTATTTGTTTCAGTTTCTGGAAACATTTTTCCTAATAATTTGTCGGTCCTTTTGATTAATGTTGATCGGGTTGTTTGTCAAGAGTTTATAAGAAATTGTGTATATTGAGGTACTTTTATGGTTATAACTTATGTGTACTACTGAGAGGTGAAATTTCCACTTTTTGTAGAGATTCCTGCATGCAAAGTCTCTTTCTAGCTTTCTTTATTTACTTTGGACGCGTTTTTACTTCAAGTGCACTTTTTCTCTTGTCTGTGTAGTTTGTACTTTTATATGATGTGCCAAACCCAACATAAGAATCGATAAGATGTCAATATTAACAGTAAATTTATTCAAGAGTCTCTAGGGTACACACATTTGCAAGTAGCCTTCTTTCTTATCCTCTTGGTTGATTGGTCTAGACTTTTGCTGTGAGTGATAGAATCTAAGATTTTTTTTTTCTCAATCTTGTTAACTAGGACACTTACAGAGCTGCTTTAAGTTCTTGATGGGAGTTATGCCTTGCAAATATTCAATAATATTCTCCACATCTTTTTCAGTTATGGGGTTGTAATTGTTTTGAATCTTGATTCCTGAAACATATTACACATTTTTTGAGAACGGAGTTATTACAATTTTTTTGAGAATGGAGTTTGTTACCCCCTCATTGCGTGACTAATAGCATGCCATTTTGTCTTTTCCTTATCAGCAAGCTATCTTATCTGGGAGATACAATTTTTTATGTTAGATGTATGATCACTTGCAGTTTGATTTCTTTCCATTGGTTTGAAAATGTCATCTGCAATTATGGAAATTTAAGTTGATTTATCCGAATATCTTCAACGATTAGAGTTTCAAAATTACCTGTTCATATAGATGCAGAAAATATTGTACTTTGAAGTTTAACATTTTCCGCATACACCTTTACCTTCCATCCTAACTGGCCATCATAACATAAGAAAGGTCAACTTGGAAATGGATAGGGATAGCCTCCTATCAATTATCACTGAACTTATGATAACTGTAGGGATTGACCTGTATGTTATAATCTCTTTTTTAGTATATCCTTAGTGTCTGTTGTAAAGAATATTTCATTCTTTTTATCAGTAAAGAGACTTCTCTAAAATACCTTTTTTGTGATTTGATCTTGATTCTCTGATTTTCGTCCAAATGATTGCTGGGTACAGACTTGGCTTATATGGAAGCAAAGTACCTTGCATTCCTATATTATTAATCTTTCTTCTACTCTTTTTCTTTCTCAGTTTTTGCTCCGATTCTTTACAAAGTTGTAGCTTTTTTTCTTAATGGTGAGCTAATCTATCGTAACACTAGGTAAATTATCTCTTATGTGTTTGTAAGTCACGAATTTGATCAATGGACTCATGAATGAATAGATAAATGTTTGTCACAAATCTCTTACCAAAGTGAAATCTTTAGTCACGATCCACGGTTAGTGCCCATCTGCCTTAATTACAAACCCCACTGAATGTTCTTCCCACATTTTTGTTAAATCTACTCAAATGAAACAGATCACAAATTCAAATCAGCTACAAAGCACTTTATTATCTACCTTAATGTCATTCATATTAATACTCTCATTCTGTGATGGATCTGTGTCATGAATAATCTGATATGCATAACAATTACAAACCAAGGTGGTTTATAAGGCAATACCCATAAACCAAAAACTTTGTCGACCATGGAAATGGCGACGTGCATTGTGGTTTCTCTCTGGCTTGTGGATTAATGTATGGGATGTACATGATAATTGGATTCGTGAAGGTATAGAGAAATGCGTGTCATAAATCTTTTACCAAAATGAAAGCTTTGGTTAAAAATAGTCCCCATCTGCCTTACGTTACAAACCCTACTGAATTATCCTGCCTACTCTTATGTTAAAGCTATTCAAGTGAAACGTTAAACACCATAATGTTGTTAGGGCTTTGTCATCCACGATAATGTCATTTTACGGTAAGCACTCTCGTTTTAATGGTGTGTTTGTATGTTGTGAATAATCCTACATGCATAGCAATTGCAGAAAGAGATGGTTTATAAGCCATTACTCACATCAAAAGCTTTTTCAAGTTTCAACCATGGAAAGATGCCTTTGGGATGTGTAATGCCCCGTATTAATGATATTAAAATAATAAATGAAATAATATTAATATATAAATAAATAACAATATAAATAAAGAAAAAGATATATAATAGCAAATAAATAATAGATAAACAAAGAAAGATAATAATAGTAAATAAATAAGAAACTGAAGTTTTAAATAAATACATATAAAAATAAACTATAAAAATAGTAAGAATAAGTAAAGTTAATAAAAAGTAAAAAGGAATAAAATAAGCAAGAGCTAAATTAAGAAAAATCTTGAGTTAACTACAACTTAAGACAAAGAAATAAAAGTTGGCGTGTTGACACATGTATTGTGTGCATGTGGATCCCTTTTGCAATCCCCTTCCATTTTTTGGAATAGTTTGTTCCATTAATGGACGAAAAGGGAGATGAGAAGCATTCACTCTTTTAGGAGGAGAATGTTGTGAGACAAAGGATTCCCTAGTAGTAGTAGTTGATGGAGGGCTCAGGGGTGGCCAGTTGTAGAAAGAATCTGTGCAGTTGCGCTTGTTGTTGGGTGGAGAGTTGTCCTCAAAACTTTGTTGTGGTCAGCAAGATCTGGGTAGTGTCACAACTCCGAAATTATCAATAAGGTATGTCGTCATCACATGTAATTTTTCTTTACTAATGGTTTCGAAATTCTATGCTAATTAGTTGAATAGTTTGTGTTGAATGATTATTAATCACATAAATTGATGTAATTAGTTGTATGTTTGAATTCTGGGTCGTTACATATGGTATCAGAGTGAGGTTCAAACCCTTAATGCTTATGGGCATTTAATATAGAAAACTTTGATTATTTCTCAAATTTCCATTTACTACTTCCATGAGAGAATACTGCCCATAAATTTAAAAAAGCATGTTGGATTTAACTACTATTCACATAAGTGTGCATAATCACTAGGACTGTTTATATGCCAAATATACACCCTCTACTTAAATTTTATTGATACTTTATGGTGCTATGTATGAGCTTATGGTTTCAATTATTTATTTATGTCAACATGGAAATGTTGAAGTATAATGTTGTGATGATGTTTCACAATGTGATGTTAAGTGGTAATTGGACATAGTTCCGATGAGAGGCTAATGATGTCATACATATGTGGTGCTTATTTTTTATTTTGTTGTGATAATGATGTTGTATTCTCATGATCGATCTAGTATGCCAAATAGGGCATATGGATTATTTTTTACGATGTTATGATTATCACTAATGCATTGGTTGCATGTTGAGATGTGATGATTGACAAGAAATCCACAAATGGGCCAAAAGGGCCAGTTTATTTGATGATCTCGTGGGAGCCCATACCTGTGAGGGAGAATATGTAACACCATGTGGGCTGGGGACAAACTCAATCAACATTACATATGCCAATGGTTCTTTTGCCTTGTATAACTCTTGAGGGGCTATGGGACCATCTTGAGGAGAGTGAGTGCTTGATATTGGATTGGGATGCCAAAGTTCAGAAGTGTGCAGGACTTTGATACCTGGGGCTGTGCACCTTAATGATTGTGGAGGGAGTTGAGCTAGTCTTTCGAGATGCCTAGAGCACTGCTACTTGGAGTTCTGGGCCGGATGCCTGCCTTGGGGCGAATTATTGAAAATTGACAGCGATGCGATGAATTTCCTTGAATAGAATTTCATTTTTGACCTTTTTAAAGTGACTTTCTAAAAAGAAAAAGTCATGTCTTTCTTTGCAACCATGACTTTCCAAAAATAGTAACTCACCTTCCATCGATTCGTAATCATATATACATGATGGAAAATCACTTAACTTGTCCTTAATCAATCTCAATTGTTTAATTTTTAACTTAATCATCAATATTATTATTATTATTACTATTATTCTCTTTATGATATTATTATATTATTATTAAAAAGAAATTCAAGTCTCATAATCATGAGATTCAATCATGTCATATGTAACTCCCCTCAATTAATGCATATGTTACTCTCTCTCTCTCTCTTAATGGATTCATTCCTCTCTCTTTAATGCTCTTATGCACCTCTTACACTCTCTTACACACTTTAATGACTTGTCATAAAAAGATTGCTCTTACACTTCTTTAATGGATAAGTTACACTTCTCTCCTAAATGTATAGGTTACACTCCTCTCCTTTATGGCACAAGTTACACTCCTATTTTGGCATATGTAAATCCTCCTCAAGGTATAGGAGTTACTCCCTCATGAATTTGACTTCCTTGCTCTTCCTATATATTTGTGTCTCTCATCCTCACTTGACGCAGTTACTTGTGCTTGTGAAAGGATAATTCGAACTTGAGAAAGAGAGAGTTGGAGAGTCTAGAGGAAGATTGAGAGTGAGAGAAAGAGAGTCTTGAAGAGCAAGAACAAATCTTGGAAAGCCAAAGTAATTCAGTGTTTGCTTCAACTACTGCTATCAGAGATCATCTTCAAATTTGGGTGAACTTCATCATTCTCTCATTGTACTTTGTATCTCTGTTGAACAATTGATTTCTAATAAAAGAAAAATCTGGTTGGGTTTTCTCCTCGTGGGTTTTGCCTTGGTCATTGACCTAACTTCTCTGTGTTTCATTGAGTTCTTGGCTATCTTCCATTGTGCATATGGTTTATATGGTTTATGTTCGATCTACAGTTATTTAACTTATTTTGCAACATAAAGAAGTTCTAGATTTAAGTGATTGTAACAACATAGAACATCAGAATTTCAACACATATGAGGTCTAAGCCTTGGGGTGAGCCTTAGGGCTATGGTATAAACCAATGAGGCTTTATGCCTGGTTCCGGAAGTTGGGAAAAAAGACTCGAGGTTCCTTGGGATTTCCCCGATGTTGTGGAACTTTCGATCCCTGTTGGTATACTAGTTTAGCAAAGGGTGTAGGGTAAACGTGAAGTAATAAATAAATAAATAAAAGAATAAAAAGTTAAATGATTAAATTTAACGTTGGATGAAGTTCCTTTGAGAAGAGGATTAGTATGTAATACCCCATATAATAATTAATAAATGAAATCATATTAATATATAATTTATTGAACAATACATAATGGAGAAATAATATAGCAAATAAAGAATATATAATAAATTGATAAATGTATAAATAAAAATAACATAAATTGAAGTTCTAAATAAATATATATAAAAATAAACTATAAAAATAGTAAGAATAAGTAAAGTTAACAAAAAGTAAAATAAAATAAAATAAGCAAGAGTTAAATTAAGAAAAATGTTGAGTTAAGTGAAAGTTAAGACAAAGAAATAAAAGTTGGTATGTTGACACATAGATTATGTGCGAGTGGATACCTTTCCAATCCATTTCCATTTTTGGAACAATTTGTTCTATTTAATGGATGGAAAGGAAGATGAGAAACATTCATTCTTTTTGGAGGAGAATGCTGTGAGACAAAGGATTCCTTAGCAGTAGTAGTTGATTGAGGGCTCAGCGGTGGCCAACTATAGAAAGAATCTGTGCAACTGCGCTTGTGGTTGCGTGGAGAGTCGTCCCCAAAACTTTGTTGTAGTTAGCAAGATCCGGGTAGCGTTATAACTCCAAAATCACAAGTAAGGTATGTCATTGCCACATGTAAGTCTTCTCTGCTAATGGTTTTGTAATTCTATGCTAATTAGTTGAATAATTTGTGAGTTGATTATTAATTGCATAAATTGATGTAATTAGTTGTATGTTTGAATTCTGGGTTGTTACAGGATGTAAGTCCCGGGTTAATGTTATAACATCATCACTCTAGTGTTGATGTTTTATATAGCAGCAAAAGGTATTCCCTTCCCGACAACAATGTATAATATATATTATATTATATAATATAAATAATCAGTAATTAAGAAAAAAGAAAAAAAATGTCTTATTGAAAAAACACCTCGACGATGTATATACATTGGGGCCCTCATTTGTAATTAGACATCAATAAAATATCTCATATCAATCTAATAATGTTTACTCAATCGTAAAAATGAAATTAAGGTTGAATTTTTTTCAAATGTGTAATTATTGATCATAAGACAATAATTACCAAGATATGAAAATAAGAAAGAATTCAACTTGGCATCAGAGCTTTGGTAAAGAACCCATGGTTTTTGCCAAAACAACTTCATAAAACAATTGTTATCAATATGTAAAA
>APFE031726769.1:54449-67454 GCA_000404065.3 Pinus taeda | reverse complement strand
TAGATTGTTTTGAAGAATTTACTGACAATGTTGATGGAGCAGTATACTTTGCAGACAAATCAAAACTCAAGCCATCAGGGCTTGGCACAATTAGGCTTAAATTGCCTGGTCTTCTAGAATTTCTTCTACATCATGTTCTACATCTCCCACAACTAAGGAGAAACTTGTTGTCCTTGGTCCACATTCGTTAGCAAGGACACTCCATTCATATGTTTGATGGTAAGCTTGAGGTAAGAAAAGCATTAGGCCACTCACTTGTCATGATGGATATAGAAGAATAAAGGCTTCTCAAGCTACAGGGTACCTCTGCTCGTGCACAAAATCTCTCATACAATTCTCATTATGAAGAAGGTACATATGGCATGCTAGATTTGGACACTTGAACTATGACAACCTTCGCTTGTTGAAGAAAAATGGTGTTACTAGTTTGCCTACAATTCCTAAGAAACTTAAGCAATGTGATGCTTGTATTCTAGGAAAGCATAAAAAACAATATTTTGATGATTCACATTCTAGAGCACATAAAAAACTTGAACTCATTCATTCAGATTTATGTGGTCGAATGCATGTTCCTTCTGCAAATGGAAATAAATATATGATGACATTTATCGATGACTACACCAAAATTTGTTGGGTTTATTTATTGAAGAACAAATCTGATACTTTTCAAACATTCAAGAACTTTCATACATGGATTGAAAATGATGCAAAATCTCATATTGGCTCTATTCACACTGATAATGGAAAAGAATACACTTCAAATGAATTTGAAAACTATCTTCGCCAACATGGGATCAAACAACAAACAATTATGCCTTATAATCCCCAACATAACGAAGTAGCTGAAAGAATGAATAGGACAATCTTAAATATGGTACGCTCCATGATGTTTTTCAAAAATGTAAAATTGATGTTTTGGGTTGATGCAGTTCTATGTGTTGTATATGTAAAGAATAGATGTCCATCTAATGCTATTAGAAACAAGAATCCTTATGAAATTTGGTATGGGAAAATTCCTTCGGTAAAGCATCTCAGGGTCTTTGGTTCCACATGTTATGCCTTGATACCAAAGGTACATAGAAACAAAGTTGGTGCAAGAAGTTGTAAGTGTATCTTCCTAGGGTATTCAAACACCTCCAAAACATACCGTATCTATAATGAAGTCAATAAAAAGTTTTTTGTATCTAGAGATGTAATCTTTCTTGAATCATCCAAAACTGACAATGTTGTTGAGTGACAACTTGATTGCTTGGATAGATTCACAAATTAAAAATCATTTCAAGAATTTAATAATCAGATTCCACAACTTGAAGGGGGGATTCCTATACTAGATCAATTTGTGGAATATTCTTCTGAAGAACTCTCTTCCCCACATGAAACTCCAATAGCGGATGATACTTTGATTAATAGAATTGGGAGACTCAATCTTGATTCAGTCCCAACTCAATCAACGGAGTAGCCTGGACCATCTGAGAAAGGTTGCCCAAAGTGGTTGACAAAGACCCTTGAAAGTGTTCATCCTGATGAGGTTGGAAATAGGAACTAGAAATTCAAACTGGCAAAATGGAGGTGATGTAGATGACTTTGATTCACCTATTGAAATGGATGTTTCTTATGATTGTGAATTGAATTTGTCTACAGATTTTGAATCAACTTCCTTCACAGAAGTTGCTTGTCATGATGAATGGAAAGAAGCAATGCAAAAAGTATGATGCCTTAATAAAGAATGGCACTTGAAAGCTGGTTGATCCTCCATTGGGAACCAAACCAATTGGCTGCAAGTGGGTCTAAAGAACAAGTATAAAGCTAATGGCTCACTTGACAAACACAAACCTAGGCTTGTGGAAAAGGGTTCTACATAGAAGGAAGGGGTCTATTATGAGGAGAGTTTGCCCCCACAACAAAATGGGCTACCATCCAGACACTCTTTTCCCTAGCAGCTTAGAACGATTGGAAAGTCCATCAAATGGATGTAAAAACTACTTCCTTGAATGGAAATATAAAAGAGAATGTTTTTATGTCCCAGCCTAAAGGATTTGTTGTGAAAGGACATGAACATAAAGTATGAAAACTTGTGAAATCCTTGTACGGCCTCAAACAAGCATCGTGATCCTGGTATGAAAACTAACTGAGCATCTTCTGAAACTCAATTTCAAACATTATGATCTTGATGATGCAAATTTGTTTGTCAAGAAGGTTGGAAAAATAGTGGTATATCTTGTTGTATATGTAGATGATCTTTTGATGACAGGGAACAATGAGAGCTACATTGCATCCATAAAGAAGGAATTGAGGAAAGGTTTTGAAAATGACGGATATTGGCCTATTTCAATTACTATCTATTGAGGTAACTCAACATCAGAGTCCATATTCCTTCCTCAAAGAAGTACATTGGGAATTGGTTGATACAGGTTGGCATGAAAAAATGCAATACTCTAAATACTCCAAGGACAAACTTAAAGCCACATCCATTGAAGGAAAATAATTTGAGGATGCAACAAAGTATAGACAGCTTGTAGGAAGTCTCAACTACCTAACTACTACCAAACTAGACATTTCGTTTGTTGTTGGAATCCTCTCCAAGTTTATGTAAAAGCCTTGTGAGGGACATTGCTATGCTACAAAAAGAGTTCTAAAGTACTTGAAGGGAACTCAAGACTTTGGAATCAAGTATACACAGGTGGGTGACTTCATCTTGATTGGATACTGTGATTCAGAATTCGATGGAGACAAAGAAACTGGGGTATCTACTTCAGGTTATGCTTTGAGTCTTGGATCAGGAGCTGTCTCCTGGAGATCATGCAAACAATCAATTCCAGTAGATTCCACAACAGAGGTAGAATATGTGGCAGCAACTGAGGCAACAAAATAAATTGTGTGGCTCAGGAAAATTCTTGAAAATTTGCAGGTAAAACAAGTACAATCAACTCCACTCATAATTGACAATACCTCGGCAATAAATTTGGCCAAGAACCCAAAGTTCCATGATCGAACAAAGCACATCAATACTAAATATCATCTAACTTGACATCATGTTTAGGCTAAAACAATCCATCTCCCATTGTTCCACTAATGGGAAAATTACAGACATCTTCACCAAAGCGCTTGGAAGAGAAAAGCTTGAAAGATTCAGAACGATGCTTGGACTCACCAATATCGCTTCGGATTAAGGGGGGGGATGTTGACACCTAATCATAGGGATTGGGTGAACAACTGTACTTAGTGTAAATAAATAATAGAGAAGATGGAGAGCCATCCGGAGATGAACTAAATAGTCACTCCCTCATGTATATAATAATGAACAACCTGAATGAATAATATGATTTGATTTGAGGAGTTACCTCCTGGCTTGAAAATTTAACACTGGAGCATTTGTCAATACCTGCTTCAGCTACTCAAAACTTGTATCATATTTCTCTGTCCATTCAAATTTTTACCTTTCCTCTGTAGTGACGTAATAGGATATGTAATGCAAGAGAAGTTCTTGATGAAACTCCTATAATAACCTGCTAGCCCCTTTAATTACCTTATCCACATTTCTAGGAGCTTCCCATTCCATGATAGCCCTTATCTTCTCTGAAGTCATTGCTATGCCTTCCTTGGAAACAACATGTCCCAAGAAATGTAATTTTGTATGAAATAAAATTCATTTGCTAATCATAACATACAACTAATGCTCTCTCAACAATCTCAATATTATTGCTAAGTGCTCAACATGCTCTACCTCATTTTTAGAATATATCAAGATGTCATGAATGAATACAATTAAAAACTTGTCTAGGTAAGGATACAATACACTATTCATCAAGCATATAAATGTAGTTGGAGCATTTGTCAAACCAAATGGAACTACAACAAACTCATAATGCCCATACCTGGTCCGGAAAGTTGTCTTGTAAATGTCATATTCCTTGATGTGTGCGTGATGATATTTTGATCTCATATTGATCTTTGAGAACATTGTTTCTCACTTCAACTAATCAAACAAGTCATCAATCCTTGATAATGAATACTTGTTCTTAATGGTTACCTTGTTCAACTGCTTGTAATCAATGCACAATTTGAGAGTACCATCCTTCTTCTTCACAAACAATACCGGTGCACCCGAGGGTGATACACTTAGACTAATGTATCATTTTTCAATAATTTACTTAAACTACAACTTTAGCTCTACTAACTCTAGAGTGCTCAATGTCCTGTATGGTTCCTTTGATTCTAGTGCTTCCCATGGTACCAACTCAATGGAAAAGTCCACTTCTCTATGAGGCAGAAACTCTGAAATCTTTGCTGGAAACAGATTTTGATATTACTGTAAGATCGGGTACCTGCTCAATATATTTTCATCCTCAAAATCCTTACCTTTGTCACTAGAAATATGCACTACAAATAACACACAAACTTTTCTGCGAATATGCTTTGCCTACATAGTTGTCACCATTCTAACTGATGTTACCTTCTTCTTACCCTGCAATACTCTTTGTTCTCCATTTTTGTCTAAGAACTCAATTGCCTTGTCATAAAAATCCACCTTATTCTTGTGAAGATACAACCAGTCCATAGAGAAAATCATACTATATGATCCCAATGACAATAGATTCAAATGTGTTGAGGTAGGCATACCATTCAAATTGAATACACAAGCTCTTACCCAATGATGAACTCTTTTATTTGTACTAGTAGCCAACTGCACTAACCAGGATTTTGTAGGAACTTCTTTATTTACACCACACTTATCCACCAAGTCAGGACTAACATAAAAATAATTAGATCTAGGGTAAACAAAAATAGAAAAAAATCAATGACAAAGCTTATCTTCCATCTCAATAATGGATGCTTGATGATATGCCTGCCTGTTTTCCCATGTTGCATAGATATGAGGAATACTCTTTCCAACATTCCCAACAGTTTGTGTCTGCTATGCATTGTATATATGATGCCTACCACCCTAATATTATGGACAATCTCTCTTGAGATGCTCCTTGCCACATATCCAACACTGCAACTATCCCATACCATCACCTCTATTTTGCTGCCCTCCAAGATGTGAACCATGTCCCTGTCTAACTATGTTGAACTTATTATTAGGTGCAACATTTTCTTTCTCACCTGCATCCTGAGGCCTTGTCCTTTTTGGTTTCCATTTACCTTTAGCTTTCTCTTTCCCTTTCCAACCTTGCTGCGATTATGTCTTACACTTTGACTGATCATAACAATGCTTCAATTTCTCAATAACTTCTTCAAGTGATCGAGGCTCATCATACTCAATCCGATCTCTAAATGTTAATAGAAATCCACTGATAAATATCTAAACTTTGGCCTTCTCATATTTAAGATATGGTACATACCTCAATAACTCCAAGAACTTGGTCGTATACTCCTCATCTATCAGTGATCCCATCTTTAAATCATAAAACTTCTTGGCTTTGTTGTCATAGTACCTTTCTGATAAGTATTTCTTCCAGAAAATTCTCTTGAATTCATGCTAACTCAACTCTTTTGTACTGGTGTCTCTAACCTGCTTCACATCTTCCCACTAGCTATATGCTTTCCCTTTGAGATTGAAGATACCTATGATGGCCTTCATATTCTCTGTGTACTCATGCAAATCAAATATTTCTTCATCCCAAGTAGCCATGCTTCTACATCCTCTAGCTTCTTCAAATCTCCATCAAAGGTAGGTAGCTTCACTTTCTTGAACTCATCTGGAAAATATCCCATGTCACTCTTGTAAGGATGATAATGATGATGATAGTAGTGCATGTCATAACCAAAACTAGAATAGAACCTGTGTCCATCACCTCTCCTATCCAGAGTATCCAAGAGCCTTCCATCTCATATCATGTCATCCCTATCTAAATTGTGTCCACCATGAGACCTAATGCCATATGCCCCATTAGTTCTTTCTTTCTGCCCATGGTTGATCTGGAGCGGTCCCTGTCTCTTCAATTCTAACAAACTTTAAAGCATTATTGCATTGATTTCTAATTGTTTCTCCCATGTCTGCATGATTTTGTCATTATTTTCCTCGCAACTTCTTATTTCTTCCTTCAAACTTCCCAATGTGTCTGTTAAGTCAGAAGAGTGCCCAAAACCGCATTGCATATTTGATCCATAGCAAGAGTCTCGTGAACTATAGTCTACCATATTTCTAGTCATCTTTGATCTCTTTCTTGCAAGTATACCATGTTAGCTTAAACCAAAACATAACATAATCAACACACCTCAGTATAGTTCAGGGGAGGATATCTCATCTGCAATATCAACCAAATTAGCACAATACATGTATAATCATAATCATTTCAACCATTATCCAATTATCAATGCATGACCATATTGACCATATACCATTACCGCATGCATGAAAATTATCACCATGTCGATGTATGTATAAAAACATATAAGCACTAACATGCATAACCAATGCATGATCGACGTACACTCATGACAAACACATCCAACAACAACACCATCAAATTTCACATGGTGACATAAATGCAACAATGACCCACACCATGCATACACAACAAGACATAGACCACAATCATGAAGAACACATATGAAACTGATATATGTGCATGTCCAACGCACAACGCCCATCTAGTGTAAGAGGTGAACTATGCCCCGATACCACTCTGTAACACCCTCCTCCCACATTTACTCAAGTTAACTAGCTTGTTGGGGTAAACATGTGATGAGAGGATACTATGATGTGATTAAAAACTATTAATCTTAGGTATGTTCTATGTTGATAGAAAATTTACTTTAATTTTCCATAGCTCAATATCAATTCTAGATTAGCAATCACATTTAGCATGATAGTAAAATGCAGATAAAACATAAACATAAATCGTAGAATACAAACCAAGACAACAAGACACAAGATGTGGCGCCAACGAAGGAAAAAACACAAAGTGGGGAAATGATTGATCAATTCTTCTTATGTTCTTCAATAGTTCAACAGAGAGAGAGAGAGATAGTACATATACATCAGAAGTCAACACTTTGACTTATCAAAATAAGAGCAGAGATCTTCTCTAAGAAGATGTCACATGAGGTAGCTAATCTAAACACATGTGATTCCATCACCTTGATGTACCTATCACTGTGTTGCACCATCATACCATGTCCATCATCATTATGCTACACCATGCTACACCATCATACCATGTCCATCATCATTGTGCTACACCATGCTACACCATCACCATGTCCATGATCACTTTGTTGCATCATGCTGCACCGTCACCATGTCCATCATCACGCCACACTATTCATCATGTTTTACTATGCATCACTGTGCTACACTATAGTCACTCTTATACCCATCACTGTGCACTATGCTGCACCATTATATAATACGCGTTGCATTGTGAACTTAGGACAACCTTAGCTGCTTGCTATGGCTTGCAGCCTAGCAAAGCAATGAGCTATAGCTTGTAAATTCTTTCAACCAGCCTAGATAAATCTTGGAACAATGTTATTCATTACCTTAGTACAATGTTGTCATCTATTATGAATTTAGAACCCCTTAACAACATCTTGAGGCCTCAGGTCACTTCAACGTTGAAACCTTTTTTACTATGGCTAAGTGACCTTTCACTTGATGAGGTTAGGTGTTGTTCCTTACAGCGGATGGGCTAGATATGACAGAATTGTAGTAACCTTGTTTGGACTGAGAGTGAGGGTTGTACAATATCTAGGGATCAGGCCTGTGGTTAGTGCAATTAGGGTTTCATATCTTCAACTGAGAGTGGAAATCCTTTATTACGGATAGGGCTAGATGAAATCCTCTTCAAACTGTGTTTTAGGGCCTTCTCTTCACATAGTATAAGTGTCCCTTCTTGTTGCGTGTACTGCGGCTAGGAGACTAGATCCTGCATGACAAAGTTTAGCATAAGGATGACAATGTATAGGATTTAGGCATCCCTTCCATGATAGTGTATAGGATTTAGGCATCCCTTCCATGACAGTGTATAGGATTTAGGCATCCCTTCCATGACAACGTATATGATTTAGGCATCCCTTCCATGACAACATATAGGAATTGGGCATCCCTTCCATGACAGAGTATATGATTTATTCATCTCTTCCATGACAACATATAGGAATCATTTTAGGATAGTGAATAGGGTCTCTCCTAGACCTACGATTGGATCTCTCCTTGTTGCGTTATTGTAGCTTCATTAAAACCTCCTCCATGACAGTGTTAGGGTCTAGGCCATCCATTAGGGCAGTGTATACTCTTAGTGACTTTTCCTTCCACCAAAACCAAAACAAGTGGAAAGGAAAATATCACATGAGATGAGTGAAAATGACTTGCAAGCCACCTCCTTTTCTAGTAAAACGTTGAGGATAGATGGGGCCAATTTGGTTGCTGGCCAACCTTGACAGATTGTCCCATAACACAAATAAATTCATATCTCCATGAATACTTATCGAAATTGGTTGATCTTTAGATCAATCCTACACCTCTCGATGAGAGGGATCTAAGAAAAATAATAACTGTCATGAATAAGAAGACCTACACTGAATTTGGATCTAGTTTCCAATTTTAACACTCCTGCTAGGGAGAACTCCATCTGCTAATCCATCTACCACATCGTACTATCTCTGCCATCAATGCCTTGCACTACTCTACTCTGATCTGATGAACTATGAAGAAGAAGAAGTGGTTGAGAATGTATCATACCAACCTCTACTGAGCTGAAGTCAGTCCCATATAAAAGAGAGTGTCTCATACCACTCTTACTGATCTAAAACCAGTCCCAAATAAAGAGAGTGTATCATACCACTCTTACTGATCCGAAATTAGTTCCAAAAGAGAGTGAGTTATATCACTCTTAATGACCCGAAGTCAGTTCCAATTGATCCCAGATCAATATTATCCTATCATAGGTATTATGGTAGTAACAAGATGTGTCCATCGGTACTACTATGGTCCCTATCCTCATTTCCCTACTCATTGGCAAGATGAGAGGTACTTCCCATGAGTCCTAGACTGCATGGGTAGGATGTCTTAGTAGAAGAAGGATGAACCACTCATCCCGCCTACATGTCGCCGGGGGTATCCCAAGGGAAGGCTGAACCACTCACCCTGTACACAACAAATCGCTAGCGGAAGGTTGAACCACTCATCCTGCCTACATAACCAATATGGGAATACTGAACCACTCGCCCTATGGTTTCTCATCGCTCCACAATGTACCCCCAAGCCCCCCGGAGCTCCCAGAGCTCAATGTCCATATCATACAGGACCCTTAGAAGAGAGTCTCTACGACTCCTAGTCGTTCTCATAAAGTCATTTATTTGACCTTTCTCAGGGGCTTCAACAGAATATCGACGACTTGCACATTAGTACCAATGTAATGGAGCCTTCTTTCTCCTCGATGTACCATATCCTAGATAAAGTGGTACCTGATGTCTATATTCTTGGAGTGATCCTAAAGTAAGAGATTCCTTAACAATCAAATCCCCCTCTGGTTGTCAGAGAATATCACGATGTTATCCTACACATGTCCAAACATCTCATTGAAGAGATTCCACAAACTGACAACTTCACAAGAAGCCATACTCATTGTTATGTATCCGGCCTCATCGGTGCTCAAAGAAACAAAATTTCTCTTCCTACTCATCCAGGATATCGAAGCAAAACCCAAAGAGAAATAGCACCTAGAAGTGCTCTTGCGATCCTCCACGTTTCCTGCCCAATCAGCATCAGAATAATCATGCAACTTCACATTTCTGGCATTGTATCTCAATCCATAAGAGATTGTGCCCTAAAGATATATCAAATGATTCTTGGCACCAATACAGTGAGACTCAACCATATATAAGCTTAGCATGCTAATTGAATAACATATATCCAAATGTGAGTTCACCAATAACATCAATGCTAGTATGAGTTTATGAAACTCAGAGGCATTTCCCAAATCAGGTCTGGCATCAATTCCGCATAACTTCTTAAAGATAAGATTCATTGAGGTAGTCACAGGCTTGTAGTTCATCATTCCAAATCTGGAATCCAACTCCTTCTTACTTTTGCAAATGAGAGGGTCTACACCTATTAGAAAGACGTCGTCCTCATAAGGTGCTAGTATGAGAGGTATATCATCCACAACCTCAAAGCAAATGTTTGGATCAGCTTCACTCCTAATGAATCTCAGCTTCATCAAATAGGTATCAAACCTCTCATATTAAGCTCGAGGTGTTAAATTCAAGCCATAGAGGGCTTTATTCCACCTGCATACATGAGATTCCCGATATTGAATCTCAAACCCCTCGGGTTGTTCCAAATCTGTGGACTTGCTACATGAGGGGAATAGTCCTCTTGTATTTTTCCTTCAACACATCTCAGACATGTACCTTGATGCTCTTCTTTAATTCAGGCATCCCTTTCACCATCTGTCTCACATCGGGTAGGGACCCATAATGAGAAGACCTCTAGTGTGATAGAAGAGATGTCTCAATCGACATGGTCCCCAACGGACTTCCTACAACTTGATACAAATTGCTAACCCTGAACTCAAGATCATTTTAAAATTACTTTTTCAAACATGTCCCTTTCTATTGACGTATGCCACCTTGAAACCATTCCATTGCCAAAATAGGCACTAGGTTCTTCTTGAGATCCAGTACATATATCCTGATCCAATTGAAGAGTAACATTCCCTGCTCCCTTTATGGGATAGGTGGCATTGTCTCCAAGAATAATCTCCCAGTTGTTTCCTTCTCTCTCATATTAGAGAGAACTTCCCTGTGTCCTGTGAAGTGCTTTGAAGCACCATTATCGATATGCCACTTTTCCAAAGTGTCTGGAGGATAGGTAGTGAATACGGCTAAACTCCTCTTACTTATTTGAAACAAAATTTGATTCTTCATACCTGGAGATCCTCGCTTTCTTGAAGAGTCGGCCATTTCCCATATGACTTGCATTCCTTTTTCCTTTCCCATTCTACCTGTCATTCCTTCAATCATTGAAGATGCCCCTAGAATGATTGTTATCATTATCAAGTGATGTGTCCCTCCTAATCAAACACTCCTTTGCATAATGGCCAAACTTATTGTAAGCAAGGCATATTCCTTTAATTCCACCCTTAGTTTCCTTGTTGTTTGTAGTTGGTGCATTTTCTGAAGGCTCCGGGATTTTACCCTTCACATAATCCATCACTTCTTTCTCTTCCAATGTTAGATTTAGAGACATCTTCCATCCATGATAGACTTTTCATGGAGCTTGACTTCAGCTGAGAAGAGGGATGAGGAATCGATTGAGCCTTTGACCTTGTCCAACTATCTTCAATGATTTCTCTTTCACTCTTCTTGGGATTTGTATTCGCCTCACCTCTAATACCATGTTAATTTTAGGTATGTTTTATGCTGATAGAAGATTTACTTCAATTTTCCATATTAACTCAATATCAATTCCATATTAGCAATCACATTTAGCATGATATTAAAATGCACATAGAACATAAACATAAACCACAGAAGACAAGCCAAGACAAGAGGACACAAGATGTGGTGCCATCCAGGGACAAACCCCAAAGTGGGGAAACCCTTGATCAATTCTTCTTATGTTTGTCAATAGTTCAACAGAGAAAGAGAGAGATAGTACATATACATCAGAATTCAACACTTTGACCTGTCAAAATAAGAGCAAATATCTTCTCTAAGAATATGTCACATGAGGTAGCTAATCTGAACACAGGTGATTCCATCACCTTGCTGTACCTATCACCGTGTTGCACCATCATACCATTTCCATCATCACTGTGTTGCACCATGATGCACCATCACCATGTCCATCACCACTATGCTGCAACATCACCATGTCCATCATCACATTGCACTATTCATCATGCTGCACCATCACCATGTCCATCATCGCGTTGCACAATTCATCATGTTGCAATATGCATCACTGTGTTGCACTACAATCATTGTTATACCCATCACTATGCACTATGTTGCACCATTATATAATACATGCTACATTGTGACCTCAGGACAACCTTAGTTTCTTGCTATGACGTGTAGCCTAACAAAGTGGCAAGATGTAACTTGTAAATTTTTTCAACTGGCCTAGATAAATCTTGGAACAAGCTTATTCATTACCTTAGTATAACGTTGTCATCTATTGTGAATTTAGAACCCCTTAACAACATCTTGAGGCCTCAAGTAACTTCAACATTGAAACCTCTTTTACTGTGGCCAAATGACCTTTCACTTGACGAGCTTAGGTGTTGTTCCTTACAGTGGATGGGCCAGATATGACAGCATTGTAGTCACCTTGTTTGGACTGAGAGTGAGGGTTGTACAATAGCTACGGATCAGACCTATGGTTAGTGCAGCTAGGGATGTGTATCTTCAGCTGAGAGTAGACCTCCTTTATTGTGGATAGGGCTAGATGAAATCCTATTCAAACTTTTGTTTAAGGCATTCCCTTCACATAGTATAAGTGTCCCTTCTTGTTGCGTGTACTGCAGTTAGGAGACTATATCCTCCATGACAATGTTTAGCATAAGGATGACAGTGTATATGATTTAGGCATCCCTTCCATGACAATGTATATGTTAAACAGACATGGTCAGGGAGAACAAATAGGAAAACAATAGGAAAGATAAATCATTCAGTACTATTTTATTCACAAAAGATGTACATTTATAGTACAATATGGTGACCGTTGGGATTCACATCCCAAGGTCCCTTGGACTGCTTGTCCATTCGGCTTCCACGCTAACCCCTTAGGATTAGGTGTCCAACATTCCCCCCCTTAATCCGAAGGGTTATGTATGAGTCCAAGAAAAGAGCTGTAATACAAAATGTGCAATAATGCATGGCAGCACTAGGCTGAATGTGCTCTATGAAATGTTGGTAAAAAAGGGCGATGGTTTAAGGATAGCCACCAACACTGGAACGCTTAGTGCAGTTTCCGGAACTCTTCCAAACTCGCAAGAAGCTGTAAGTCTTCTGCTAGAGGAAGTGATCCTATTGTTTCAAAGAGGGAAA
>APFE031726769.1:3723-53824 GCA_000404065.3 Pinus taeda | reverse complement strand
TGCATTTACAACTGCTGCTTTATTTGAATGAATAGGAACATTATTAACTTGCTGTTTATGGGAGCCTGTTTCAATCTTCTGAACAGAAACAGGTTCAGAAAGATGACTCCGTTGCTGTAGTTATTCTTGCTGTAGCTTTGTCTCAAGCTGCAAAAACTCAATATTTTCCTGTGCATTTTGTAGACATGTTTGAATTTCTGAGAAAAAATCCTTGCTGATTTTGACTGTATTATTCATATTAGAGAGTATTAGATTTTCCATTAACTCTAATATTGCACTAATTGGAGCCATTTTTAATCCTCAAAAATAGTGAAACAATGAGGAAAAGTGACGCAGGGTTAGGCCTGCAATACCCACGATCAATAATATCTAAAACATAGAAGAATGCATCCCAACATTTACCGAATCCAAAAAACTTCAATGACTAGCCAATTCATACTTTCTCATTTCAACCTGCGGAAGCTTTCCAATATATGTTCAAATAGGGATATAAGCAACAATTTCGTCCACTGGAGAGCAATCAACTTTGGGTGTGGGCTTCAAATTTGTCTGCACATAAGAGTCTACTTCAACTGTCTACATATAATTGATTAAATTCTGACAAATTTCATCTCACAATGACTGAACAGTTTTCATCTCAGAATGACTATATGTATGAATGCATGTTTCAATCTTTGCAACCGCTGCCTGAACGATTCTCACCACTGTTGATTCACAACCAGCACAGACTTGAGCACAATACCATTCATGACATTCAACGGTTATATAACCAAGGTATCAGGGAGTTGCCTGTAGTAGAAGGGATCCCCGGAAGTGGCTCTTCACGTTGTCAAATATGAGAAGACACGTTTCAACTTAGCAGTGGAGAGTGGAAATATTGAAATTGCTGTTGCTTCAGAGAACAAAGAATTTTGAAAGACTTTCATTTTTGTATCTTATTACAGGAAATATGGATAAGTTGTCAAAGATGCTGAGGCAAAGAGAGGACTTGGAGGATCTTCTGTCTTTCTCCAGCGCTACCAAACCATTTCATTGCCGCCCACTGGGTGAAGTACCGAGCTCTGCCACAGGTCAAATCCACTTGGTTGAAATTTCGGAGGGTTTACTGCATGTGGTATTGCACCATGTTTTGGTAGCAAACTCCAAAATTACTACAGATCTGTTGATATCAAATAAACTTTTATATCACCAAATACCAGATCGAACTTTCAATATATGTTATAAATTTCTATTAATGCCAGATCCATTTTCATTGTCTTCCTGTGTGACCGCAAGAAAGATTGAAGAGCTATTAACAGAATTCCGTGAGACCAAATTCGATTCAATAAATGTGGGCAATACAATGTTGACTCATTAATTATCTCATATTATTACACCAGTTTTCAGATAAACCAGATTCTCATGTCTGCTCCACACGCTATGAAATCATCTATCAGCATTAACTCCAGCAATACATACCAATGTTATAATACAACTGCAACGAGGCACATCCATTTATAGAACTATTACAGAACACAGGTATAACCCATCTCTTGATCTTAGATAGCTGGCAGGCAGTGGAGGATCCAGATCAGCGACGAGATGGACTGTAGTATGTAATATTATAAAACCGTTGAATCATGAATGCAAACAACTTAACCAAGAAGCTGCCATTATATTCGTGTCAAGAGAAGAGTCAAGGATCTATATTCTCTTGCAATCCCAAGTTCCACAAATCTATCCTCATTTAATGATATTGTATTAATAAATGCTCTATTCTACACTCATCTGATGGTTGTAGGATGCCTTGTAGTCATCATACAACGCAAACATTTGGCGAACAAGAGAGACTTATCATGTCAGAATTTCGTGACAATATTCGGAGTATTATTGATGTAGGCAAAAGAAGAGCCACACAGTATTCAATAGAGGCAGCAATGACAATGAAAAGGAACCATATGATATTTATGGCAGTGGTATACCAACCAGGTATGGCAGCGTTAACACTCCAATGTTAATGCACGCTTGCCTTACTCGATGAAAACGACCTTGAGAGACGTTCTTTCTGCTGCTACTGAAAACCTGCCGCTGGACAAGGCTGTTACAGCGGAGGACGCGAGGAGGATCAAAGAACTGGAAGTGAGTCACAGCGAGACTGGGGAAGCTTATCCTAGTGGCGTCGGTGATTCCATGGAGGCTGCCGCGAGGGTCAACGAACAGGGTAGGTTTGCAATGATGGATTCAGGCTTATGTCAGGCTTGTAGTATCGCGCACAGCAACACGAAAACACAATGGAGTGGGATTACTGGGTTTGGTGGTATGCTTCAGGCAATGGAGCAGTTTTTATTGTACAATGTTCAATACCATTCACATATAATAAGTAAATACCATCAACCGATGCTAATACACTTGCCATACAGTGATAACCAGTTTTCAAACGGAGTATACAACGCATTGTCAGTCAATGAACTTTTGTTTTTCAACACTGGTAAGGACAACACCAACGCACATCAAGCATGGTCCTTCAACGACACAAAGCACAGTCCTTCAAAGGCACTGAGAACAATCCTTCAACACTCAACAACTGAGTGTTCATTCAATTTAATGTAATGCTTACACCAGATTATCACGCAGAGGGCAGAAAATATGGCAGATAAATCTGACAACAGTTACATTATATAAAACTAATTTGAGACCTGCGCTCTGACCTATGCTCTTCAGGCGTTCCTGCGTTCCTTGTCAGCAGGCATTTTATTTCCCTCAAGCGTTTGTCAGGTAGCATGCGTTTCACTCAGCAACTCAGCAGTGTTTCCAACTTTACCATTTCCTCAGCACTGTGTAGGCCAGGCGTTTCCTTCAGAAATTAGGTATGCAGCTTCAGGAAGGCAGGCAGGCGTTCTTGAGGTAATGAAGACTGGGCCAACACTATTCAAGGCAACTCAGATTAGTTGCTCAGGGAAAACAGGCCACTCATCATGGCTCTGATACCATGTTAAACAGACATGGTCAGGGAGAACAAATAGGAAAACAATAGGAAAGATAAATCATTCAATACTATTTTATTCACAAAAGATGTACATTTATAGTACAATATTGTGACCGTTGGGATTCACATCCCAAGGTCCCTTGGACTGCTTGTCCATTCGGCTTCCACGCTAACCCTTTAGGATTAGGTGTCCAACAGTATATGATTTGGGCATCCCTTCCATGACAACATATAGGATTTATGCATCCATTCCATGACAACGTATATGATTTAGGCATCCCTTCCATGACAACATATAGGATTTAGGCATCCTTTCCATGACAAAATATAGGATTTAGGCATCCCTTCCATGATAGCATATAGGAATTAGGCATCCCTTCCATGATATCGCATAAGATTTAGGCATCCTTTACTCAACAACATATAGGAATCCTTTTAGGACAACCAACAGGGTCTCTCCTAGACCTACAATTAGATCTCTCCTTGCTGCATTATTGTAGCTTCATTAAATCCTCCTCCATGATAGTGTTAAGGTCCAGGGCATCCATTAGGGCAACGTATACTCTTAGTGACTTTTCCTTCCACCAAAACCCAAACGAGTGGAGAGGAAAAGATCATGTGAGATGAGTCACAAATGACTTACAAGCCACCTCCTTTTATAGAAAAATGTTGAGGATAGATGTGGGCAATTTGGTTGTTGGACGACCTTGAAAAATTATTCCATAACACAAATAAATTAATATCTCCATGAATAATTATCAGAATCGGATGATATTTAGATCAATCCTATACCTCTCGATGAGAGGAATCCAAGAAAACTATCAGTTGTCATGAATAAGAAGACCCAAATGAAGTTTGACCCTATTTTCCAATTTTAACAAACTCCCCATGTACAGTTAAGTAAGTGGAACCGATTTTCAAAATATTTGAAGAAATTTTTGTCATTTTTGTCATTTTGATGTTTTTTGACTGTTTTTAAAAACACAGTGTAAGTTATAAATGTAGTGACCTTGATGTTGAGCTTAGTGTGAAAACCTCCAAATGGAAAATGGCTTTCATATTTGGATTCAGAACCAAAATCTAAGCTTCTGATAGGTAGATAAGGCAAAAAACCCTCAAGAAATCACTTTTTTGCCTCCTTCAGATGGACGCTGCACTTATAGAGTCACCATGGGAGAATAAACTTGTGTAGCCCTTCCCATGGTTCATTTTCAAATTTTCAAGATGGTCTGAAACTAGACAGGAAAGGCTAGTTGACCGTTCTCTTAAATCTATAATTTGACCTCTGGAAGACACCTAAAAGTGGCCTCAAAGTTGACGTTGTGCTTATGAAAAATTTCTCAGTTTTTATTTGAAAATTTCACTGTGTAATTTCGCAAGTTCTTAGTTTGACTTGGTCAAAGTTAAAATCATGATGTAACATTAGTAGTTCTAGGTTTAGATGATGTAATCATGAATAAATAAGCATGATAGGTTATTTTTATTTTTTATTATGCCTCATAAAGGAAGCAAAGCTCAGATCAAAGTCTAGGAGAAGAGTTTCTTTTTGACCTTCTCACTCTCACTTGTTGGTTGAGAGAATCTTGGAAACAGTTCCACCACTTAGGAATTCGACACCTCAAGGTGGAGAAGCCATTTGATTGAGTCTATAACTATCATTTCTCATTCAGAGAGAAGGGTTGGAATTTTTTGGAGAGGCTTGTACCTTATGTTTTCTTACAGCTAATCAAGGAGCGGTTGCAGCTATATTTCAAAAATATTTGTTTAGTGATTCTATGGCATTAATTTCCTTTTAGATCAATTTCTAATTAATGAAATCATTGCTCTTTTCATGCTTTATATTCCTCTTATCATTTTCCTTGTAGTCATATAGACATAATTCTTAGATTTAAGCTCCGTTTATGTGGAAAATCATGCTTGTGTTTCTATTCTTCTATGACTAATGAATTCATGCTTATACACGCTCATTATGATCTCTTAAACTCTCAGAACTATACTACATTGACAAAAACCTTAAGTTCACTATAACACACTGATATCTAGCTCCTCTTTATACTTTTCATTGCACACTTGAAGCCTTGACCTAATTTACCTACTCTAACCCTAGTCTAGCAAATTAAAAAACCATAAATTCTCAAATACTCAAAAAGACTTGAATATCTAGCCTAAAACCTATTTCTTTTCAGTTATTCATTGAAAAATCCTTAGAGATATCCCTCTCTATTTTAGTAGGGCTAGCTACTAAACTAAAAGTGGTTCAAGGTTACCTTTTACGATTTCCTCCTCAGCCTAGGAAATTGTAGATGATAACATTTTGGTGCCGTTGCCGGGGAACGAAAGATCATATCTTCCATGGGAAAGAATGAAAAGGATCAGATCTAATTACTGATGATGAATAATGATCAAACAAAGAAAGGTTTTGCATCATTCACCCGGTGACTCCAGTGTCAAAGAATCCAAAGGTTTAGAATTCTCATGGCGACTAGACTGTTCAAAAACTAGTAGTTTGAAGAATTTCTTGGTGACTTAACTATTTTCAAGATGGATTCAACTACTTGAAGGTATGCTCCCTTAAATCATGATCATATTCCAGGATTTCCAAATGGCATGCCTTGTGTATATTTGCAAACTTATTTGTTTAAGTTCAAAGATGAGAAAGGAGAGCATGCTTCTCTTCACTTGGTCAAATTTCACATTCATGTACATAGGCTATAGATTTAGTTTCCTGAAGATTGTCTGATTAAGATGTTCATGGCTACCCTGGAAGGGAAAGCAAGATCATGGTATGAAGGGTTAAACCCAGGTAGCTTATAGTCTCTTCAGGATTTCTATAGAGTGTTCTCCGAGAATTATGGGAAGTCTCTTTTACAAAGTTGTTGTGATTATTATGAAGGTTTTATTGCATATCTTAAAAGTATTGGTGATCTTGAATGTATGGATGATGAAGAGATCATTGGAGCCTTCTATGATTTTTCCTTCCAATAGAAATTTGAAGAAGCTAATCACTTTCATACACAAGATCATACTAAACACATAGTAGCCTACTTTCTAATTACTGAAGAAATAGATGATGAATATTGTCTAGATGCTCATAAAGATTCCCCACAAGAAACTATTCCAGCAACAACACAACACACTGATCAGCTAGAGGTCAAGGAAGAAATTCAACAACCTAGAACTAATCAAGAATATGAGAATAATGAAAAATAATAGCAGTATTATGATCCACAAGAACATCTCCAATAGATATTATTTTCTTGCATGAATAAAGATCAATCATATTGGAATGATGAGAGCCAAGTTTTATTTCATGATTCTAATCATGAATTGCAGTGACCTTTCCAATCTTCAAGCGATCAAGATATATATAAAGATGTTTTTTCCAGTAGTCCTTCATTCCTTTCCTCCTCTTAGTGTTTAATTCAAGAAGAAATATGTGCGTAGATGAATTTTGAGTTTGCTTATATAGAAACTCTAGAGAGTCATGATTTATCTGTTGAGGCCAAAAAAAGTTTAGAACATGTTTTTTGTCTTGAGCTTGATGAACATGTTCAACAACCTTCAAATGATCAAGTTATAGAATTTTTTCAAAGCCTAGACAATTATTTTTCTGATATACATGAAAATCCACTTGTAGAAATTTGTGTTGATGCTAATTTGGTTACATCAATTGAAGATATGCAAGATCATACAAATCTTGTCTATGATATGGATGGTATGGATGATCACATTGTTGCATTTCCATTTAATAAGGATTGACCAAAAGAAGAAGAACAATTAGTCATTATATTTGAAGGCATATCCATTATTTTTACTGGTCAAAAAGAGGTAATGTTTCATGATTTTTAAGACCCCATGGGCAATGTTTTATAAGCATTAGAAAAAATGCAGTTTGTTTTATTCACCAACATAGGTTTTGGACTCAGGTATCATTTTGAGTTGCCATCTTCTAAATATTTCTTTATGCTTGCTGGAGCTGAATACAAGCATCAATCAAGTAGTCATGTACTTGATTGGTTACACTAGATCTTTGACTTCACTTGATTAGATCGTTTATGGATCAGTTACAGTAGGTAAGGTGTGATGAATAAGCTCAACATCCCAAGCATATTTTTCAGTGTCAATTACCAATAGGGTTTGCAGTTGATGGTACAGTTAAATTTTAGTTTAATTTGAGTCAGTTTGAATATTGTAGTTGCAGTGACTCCATTGCTTGGTGAATAAGGTTACTTGGAATACGGTGTTCTTGACGCCTCCAAGGAGTTGCCAGCCCCAGTTGGAGACAATGTTAGTGTCATTCTTTGCATCCTGTCACCAGTGATCAAATGGGTTCTTATCATGTCTTGTTAGGGTCCCATAGTCAAATTTTTGTCATTCCATTAGGTCATCATGCAAAAGTTTGGTCACTGGATGTAGTCTCAGGTTTGTCTCCAATCCTTTAAAAAAAAAATATTTCTTGTTGGCTCATATGACCTTTGTGTTGAGTGTATTTCACTCATGATTTGTCTTCTTCATCATATTCTTTTTTATCATGATTTCATTCATCCAAGGTTCCCATTAGGTTTTAGGGTTTCTAAGGTCTCCATTAGGTTTTAGGATTCCCAAATCATCATTTAAGAAGCTTTCATCATCAACTTTAGGTTTCATTACATCAAATCCAAGTAAGTGGCTTTGTGTTTACCATATTTGTCTCTCAATTTTTCTTGGAAAGCTCATTTCCCTCTCCTAGGGTTTTGAGGACATTTTTCTTGGTTTCATGATCTCCATGGTAAAAATATCAGCAAAACTTGTATCCTGATGCTCATACACTTTCCCCTATCCTTAATATACCTTCCTAAACACTTCCTATCACTCTTATTCCTTAAAATCACCATTTTACCACAAACCCTAGCCTATTGCTACAATTTTACACTTTTCTAGGTTAGGCCCGTGTTTTTCCCTTTTGGACCCCTTCTCCTCACTCAATCCTTGAAATTCCACTTTCCCCTACTTCCTGACATCCCTCCCTATCTCCCAAAATTTTCCTAATAGTTTAGAAGCCCCCTATCCCCTTTATTTCCCTTGATTCTTGTAAATTTCCCAAATCCCTTGCTTTACCTACACTAAACCCTAATTTTCTCTCCCATTGAGCTAAGGTTTGCTATGGAATCAGAGACATCTAAGCAGAGGAGCAACAAGGGAGGTCATATCAGCAATTATTAGGCCATTTAATCTCATAAACATCATTTTTCAAGAAGTCATTCCAAGGAACAAATCCTTTGCCACACATAAGCCCAATTTTTCTTCAAACGATGGTATAGAGCCAATTGAGGTGAATTTCACAAATGTGAAAGAGTTTTTTGTTAATAATACACCAAGGAAGAAAAACCTCGTTCATGGTTTACACAGGTGTCATGGTTTGGGATAAATGTATAAAATACACTTGCTACAGGAGCTTTGCTGCACTTCTGGAGTGACCTTGGGAAAATCATTATCTCTCCTAGTTGAAATATCCAAATCACTTGACTAATGGATCCATTGACAACTAGACATCTAGGTATTTCCAACGAGATATCAATATCTCAATGTGGAGCTCAAGAAGGACTCCAAAATTTCTCTACAATATGAGGTTGTGTTTTTCCCTGAAAGTGTTGCCTTTTGACCTTGGTCACTGCATTTTGCCCTGAAAATGCTACGCTTTGCCTTTGGACACTGTGTTTTGCCTTGAAAGTGCTATGATTTTCCTTTGGATGCTACGTTTTTCCTTTGGACAATGTGTTTTGCCCTGAAAGTGCTGCACTTTGCCTTTGGATGCTGCGTTTTTCCTTGCATTGTTGCACTTTGTCCAAAACAAATTCAATATATCTCCAGATGATCCACACTTATCTCCAGGTGCCTCCACAGAGTGACAACATAAATTGGATTCATTTGCAAGTAGGTGGAATGCACTTAGCTCACTCTTTCTCTGGTGATTTAATTTGTGGTGTGAATCTTCCTTCAAATATTGAATTTGTTTTAAAAAATTGAAACCCTAGTTTCATTGTACCCTATCCATTCCCTTAGAATTTTATACCATTCCTCTAAATCCCTACACACTCTTTCATTTTCATACCCAAGCATTACTCTTAAAAACCCTAAATCTACATTTCCAGCTCACATCCTTGTAATTAAATTCCCTAGCCTATCTCCCTAAAACCTTTGCCCTTTCATTACTTCCCTAAGCTCTGTAATTTCGTTCCCCACTTCCCTAAATTTTCCCATAACCTATAGCAACTCCCTAACACAATTATCCCACTCCCTTTCCCTTCACCTTTCCCCTAGGGTTTCTAAACTAAAAAAATAACATAATGGAGGAAGAAAGGAATGTTGAAGAAGAAGCTCAAGGAAACCCTAACAAGCCAAAAGGACAAGGAGAAGCTTGATTTACTTGCTGAGACCTCCCTCATGGCATAGAATATAATATTATAGCTTCACTTAGCAATTTTCAGAAGATTTGAATTTTTTTTGTCATTTTCAAATTTTGATGTTTTTTTACTATTTTTAAAAACACACTATAATACTCTTTTACTATTTTTAAAAACACAGGTTAAGTTATAAATGCAACAACCTGGACACTGTGCTTAGTGTGGAAACCTACAAATGGAAATGGCTCACATATTTGGATTCAGAATGACCTCTGCATGCAATTTTGATTATTGGCACTCCAAAATATGAGCTTTTGACATGTAGAAAAGGAAAAAACCCTCACGAAATCACCTTTTTGCCTCTTTTTTCAGATGAACGTTACGCTTATAGAGTCACCTTTGGAGAATCAACTTTTTGAAGGCCTTCCCATGGGTAATTTTCAAAAATTCAAGATGTTATGGAAACTAGACAGGAAAGGCTAGTTTACCATTCCCTCAGATCTCAAATTTGACCTCTAGAAGACACCTAAAAGTGGCTTCAAAGTTAGCACTGTGCGACAAATTTATGAGTTCTTATTTAAAAATTTCACTGTGTAATTTCTCAGGTTTTTAGTTTGACTTGGTCAAAATTAAACTCATGATGTAACGTCAGTAGTTCGAGGTTTAGATGATGTAATCACAAATAAACAGGCATGATAGGTCATTTTTATGGTTTATTAGGCCTCATAAAGGAAGAAAAACTCAAATCAAAGTTTAAGATAAGAGTTTCCTTTGACCTTCTCACTCTCACCTATTGGTTGAGAGAACCTTGGAAATAGTTCCACCACCAAGGCATTCAACTCATGAAGGTGGGAAAGTTTTTTGATTTATTCTATAGGTATCATTTCTCATTCAAAGAGAAGGGTTTGAATTTTGTGGAGAGGCTTGTACCTTATGTTTTCTTACAACTAACCAAGGAGCAGTTGTAGCTATATTTCAGGAATACTTGTTCAGTGAGTCTATGGTGTTAGTTTCCTTTCAGATCAGTTTCTAATTGATAAAAGCATCTCTCTTTTCAAGATTGATCTTCCTCTTATGGTTTTCCTTGCAGTCATATAGACAGAATTCTTAGATTTAAGCTCTGTCTATGTGGAAAATCATGCTTGTGTTTCTTTTCTTCTATAACTAATGAATTCATGCTTATACATGCTCATTGTGTTCTTTGAACTCTCAAACCTGTACTACATTGAAAAAAACTTAAGTTCACTATAACACACTGATATATAGCTCCTCTTTATACTTGTCACTGAACACTTGAAGCCTTGATGTAATTTACCTGCTCTAATCCCTAGTCTAGCAAATTAAAAAACCCTAAATTCTCAAATAATAAAAAAGACTTGTATATCTAACCTAAAGCCTATTTATTTTCAGTTATTCATTGACAAATCCTTAGAGAAATCCCTCTCTGGTTCAATAGGGCTAGCTACTGAACTGAAAGTGGTTCGAGGTTACCTTTTTCAAATTCCTCCTCAGCCTAGGAAATTGTAGAGCATAACATTTAAGTGTCGTTGTCGGGGAACGAAAGATCACATATTCCCTGGGAAAGAGTGGCAAGGATCAGATCTGACTGCTAATGGTGAACAGTGATTAGACAAATAAAGGTTGTGCATCTTTCACCTTGTGACTCCAGTGTCGAAGAATCCAAAGGTTTAGAATTCTCATGGCAAATTCACTATTAAAAAACTGATAGTTTGAAGAACTTCTTGGTGACTTAAATATTTTCAATATGGATTCAAATACTCGAAGGTATGCTCCCTTAAATCATGCTCATATTCCAACTTTTCCAAATCACATGCCTTGTGTATATTCGCAGACTTATTTTCCGAAGTTCAAAGATGAGAAAGGAGAGCACGTTGCTCTTCACTTGGTAAAATTTCACATGCATGTACATAGGCTACAGATTCAGTTTCCTGAAGATTGTCTGATTAAGATGTTCATGGCTACCCTCGAAGGGAAAGCTAGATCATGGTATGAGGGGTTAAACCCAGGTAGCTTATATTCTCTTAAGGATTTCCATAAGTGCTCTCTGAGCATTATGGTAAGTCTCTTTTACAAAGTTGTTGTGATTATTGTGAAGGTTTTATTGCATATCTTAAAAGCATTGATGATATTGAATGTATGGATGATTAAGAGATCATTGGAGCCTTCTATGATCTTTCCTTCCAAGAAAAATATGAAGAAGCTAATCACTTTCATACATGAGATCATACTCAACACATAGTAGCCCCCTCTCTGATTGATGAAGAAATAGATGATAAATATTGTCTAGATGCTCATAAAGATTCTCCATAGGAAACAATTCTGTCATCAACACAACGCACTGATCAGTTAGAGGTTAAGGAAGAAATTCAACATCCTAAAACTAATCAAGAAGATGAGAATAATGAGAAAGAACCTCCGTATTATGATCCACAAGAATATCTCCAACAAACAACGTTTTCTTCCATGATTAAAGATCAATCAGATTTGAATGATGAGAGCCAAGTTTTATTTCATGATTCTAATGATGAGTTGTAGTGACCTTGCCAAAATTAAAGCGATCAATATATATATAAAGATTTTCTTTCCAACCACCCTTCATTCCTTTCCTCTTATGAGTGTTTTAGGAAGAAATATGTGCAAATTTGAATTTTGAGTTTTCTTGTATAGAAACTCTAGAAAGTCATGATTTATCTATTAAGGTCAAAAAAAGTGCACAACAGGTTTGTTGTCTATAGTTTGATGAACGTGTTCAACAACCTTCCAATTATTAAGATATATAATTTTTTCAAAGCATAGGCAATTATTTTTCTTATATACATGAAAAGCCACTTGTAGAAATTTGTGTTGACGCTGATTTGGCTACATCAATTGAAGATCCGCAAGAACATACAAATATTGTCTACGATCTAGATGGTATGGAAGATCACATTGTTGCATTTCCATTTAAGAAGGGTTGACCAAAAGAAGAAGAACAATTAGTCATTATATTTGAAGTCGTCTCCCTTCTTTTTGTTGATCAACAAGAGGTCATGTTTTATGATTTTCAAGACCCCATGGGTAGTCTTTTGTAAGGATCATAAAAAATTGAGTTTGTTTTATTCACCAACACAAGTCTTAGACTTAGGTATCATTCTGAGTTGCCATCTTCTAAATATTTCTTTATGCTTGCTGGAGCTGAATACAAGCATCAATCAAGTAGTCATGTACTTGATTAGTTACACTAGATCTTCAACTTCACTTGATCAAATCATTTATCGATTAGTTTGAGTAAGTAAGGTGTGATGAATAAGCTCAACATCTCGAGCATCTTTTTTAGTGTCAATTTCTGGTAGGGTTTGTAGTTGATGGTATAGTTTAGTTTTCAGTTTAATTTGAGTCAGTTTGAATATTGTAGCTACAAGGACTCCATTGCCTAATGAATAAGGCTACCTAGTCTACAATTTTCTTGACACCTCCAAGGAGCTTCCATCCCCAGTTGGAGCCAATGTTAGTGTTAGTATTTGCATCCTATCACCACTGATCAAATGGGCTATTATCATGTCTTGTTAGGGTCCCACAGTCAAAGTTTTGTCATTCCATTAGGTCATCATGCAAAAATTTGGTCACTGGATGTAGTCTCAAGTTTGTCACCAATCCCTATAAAGAAGTTTTATTTATTGTTGGCTCATATCACCTTTGTGTTAAGTGTACTTTAGTCATGAGTTGTCTTCATCATCATATTCATTTTTATCATGATTTCATTAAGCCAAGGTTCCCATTAGGTTTTAGGGTTTCCAAGGTCTCCATTAGGTCTTAGGGTTCCCAAATCATCATTTCAGAAGCTTTCATCTACAACTTCAGGTTGAATTACATCAAATCCAAGTAAGTGGCCTTGTGTTTACCATATTTGTCTCTTAGTTTTGCTTGGAAAGCTCATTTCCCTCTCATAGGGTTTTGAGGGCATTTTTCTTGGTTTCATGACCTCCATGGTAAAAATATCAACAAAACTTGTACCTTGATGCACATAAACTTTCTCCTATCCTTAATATACCTTCCTAAACACTTTTGATCACTCCTATCCTTTAAAATCGCTAGTTTCTAACAAACCCTAGCGCATTGCTACAATTTTACACTTTTTCTAGGTTAGGCCTGTGTTTTTATCTTTCATACCCTTCCCCTCACTCAATCCTTGAAATTAAAATTTCCCCTACTTTCTAACATCCTTCCCTATCTCCCAAAATTTTCCCAATAATATATAATCCCCATATCCCCTTTATTTCCATTGATTCTTATAAATTGCCTAAATCCTTGTTTTGCCTACACTAAACCCTAATTTTCTCTCCCATTGAGCTAAGGTTTGTTATGGAGTTAGAGACATATGAGTAGAGGAGGCATAATGGAGGTCATATCAGCAATTATGAGGCTATTTTAGCTCATAAACATCATTTTTCAAGAAGTCATTGCAAGGGACAAATCATTTGCCACACATAGGGCCAGTTTTTCTTCAAAGGATAGTTCTGATACAATGGAGATGAATTTCACAAAAGTGAAAGAGGGTTTTGTTAATAATACACCTAAGAAGTAAAAAATCCTTCAGGTTTTACACAGGTGTCATGGTTTGGGATAAATGCCTAAAATACACTTGCTATAAGAGTGCTGCAATTCTGGAGCGACCTTGGGAAAATCATTGTTTGTCTTAATTGAGGTATACAAATCACTTTCTTGATGGCTCCATTGACAATTAAACATCTAGATATTTCCAACAAGCTATGAATCTCTCAATTTGGAGCTTGTGAAGGCCTCCAAAATTCCTCTACAACTTGACGTTGTGTTTTTACCTAAAAGTGTTTTGTTTTGCCCTTGGTCACTGCATTTTGCCCTTAAAGTGCTACGCTTTGCCTTTGGGCGTTGCGTTTATCCCTAAAAGTGCTATGCTTTGCCTTTGGATGCTAGGTTTTTCCCTAAAAGTGCTACACGTTGCCTTTGGACGCTGTGTTTTGCCTTGAAATTGTTGTGATTTTCCTTTGGAAGCTGTGTTTTTCCATGTATTGTTGTGCTTTGTCTAGAATAGAGTCAATTATCTCCAGGTGCTCCAAGCTTATCTCCAGTGCCTCCACAGTGTCGCAGCAATAAATTGGCTTCATTTGCAAGCAGATGGCATACATTTAGCTCACTCTTCCTTTGGTGATTTATTTTGTGGTGTGAATCTTCCTTCAAATATTGAATTTGTTTTAAAAAATTGAAACCCTAGTTTCCTTGCACCCTATCCATTCCATTAGAATTTTATACCATTCCTCTAAATCCCTACATACTCTTTCATTTTCATACCCAAGCATTCCTCTTAAAATCCCTAAATCTACATTGCCAGCTCACATCCCTATAATTAAATTCCCTAGCCTATTTCGCTAAACCCTTTGTCGTTTCATTACTTCCCTAAGCTTTGTAATTCCCTTCCCCACTTCCCCAAATTTTCTCATAACCTATACCAACTCCCTAACACAATTATCCCACTCAATTTCCCTTCACCTTTCCCCCAGGGTTTCTAAACTAAAACAAATGATGGAGGAAGAAAGGAATGTTGAAGAAGAAGCTCAAGCAAGCCAAAAGGACAAGGAGAAGCTTGATTTACTTTTTGAGGCCTCCCTCATGGCATATAATATCATATTATAGCTTCACTCAACAATTTTCAGAAGATTTGAAAATTTTTTTTCATTTTCAAATTTTGATGTTTTTTTACTGTTTTTAAAAACATGGTGTAAGTTATAAACGCAATGACCTAGACACTATGCTTAGTGTCGAAACCTCAAAATGGAAAATGGTTTGCATATTTGGATTCAAAATGACCTATACATGCAATTTTTACTATTAGCACTCCAAAATCTGAGCTTCTGACAAGTCGAAAAGGCAAAAAACCTTCAAGAAATCACCTTTCTGCCTCCTTTTTCAGATGGATGTTGGGCTTATAGAGTCACCTTGGGAGAATCAATGTTTGAAGGCCTTCCCATTGGTCATTTTAAAAAATTCAAGATGTTATGGAAACCAGATAGGACATTCTAGTTGACCATTCCCTCATATCTCAAATTTGACCTCCTGAAGATACCTAAAAGTGGCCTCAAAGTTGGCGCTGCGCTTATGCCAAATTTATTAGTTTTTATTTAAAAATTTCACTATGTAATTTCTCAATTTTTTATTTTGACTTGGTAAAAATTAAACCCATTATGTAAATTCAATAATTAAAGGTTTAGATGATGTAATCATGAATAAATAGGCATGATAAGTCATTTTGATTTCTTATTAGGCCTCATAAAGTAATCAAAACTCAAATCAATGATCCAGGTGGATATTGGTAGCCACCCGCCAAGTCCACTTGGACCCCCACCATTGTTTCTTTCAGCTTTTCAGTTTCCTTAATTGTAGCAGATTTTACTATTTTTAGCAGTTTTTTAGGTCCTGAACTTTCGAAGCCATTTTGAGGCCCTAAATGACGTTTTTTGGGAACACTGGTAGCAACATGTGTCCATGGATTGATGTTGCTCTTCCCAAAGTTGTAGTTCTTAGATATATCTTTCTAACGAGATATTGTGCACGTTAAATGAAGACCATATTCCAAATTTACGACATCGGGAAGTTGATGTACCAATTTACCCAAACAGGGCCCATAGTTTGGCATTTCATCTTCTAGGGTTAGGGTTTTGGATGTTTAGGATATTCCATTGTTTCTCGACAATAAATAGGCCTTCAAGCCTCATTGTAACACAGTTCGGAGGCATGTAGCCACCACATCTCTTCTCAGAGATAAGCTACCATTGCCTTAGCTGGTTTATTTCCATTTCTGTTTGTAAGCATATTTCAGTATTTTACATTAATGAAATGAAGTATTATTTCCACTGCATCTTTGTGTTTATGGTTATCTTTGTAATTTTTTATGTTCCTATTTAAATTTGGATCAATGGAATCAGAGTGGTCTTCTTTTTTCTCTGTTTTTCTTTGCATGTCCCCAATGAGGTCGGGATATAAGGAGTTAGGGCTAGAACTGGTCGAACCTTTGCAAGACCATCCTAGAAAATCCTGATGGCCTCCCATGGTGGATGAAAAGAAAGATGAGGGGGCAGGAGGTCCTATCAAAATCTTGCTCGAAGAAGCCTTCGAGCAACAAAGGAACACGATGATGGACAATTTTGCCTAGATCCTTTAGAGGCTACCAAGGGGCGATGCATCGGCTTCCAAAAGCTACTCTGGAAATGCCACACCGTTTAAGGTACAAGTTAATTTTGAAATCCCCATATTCAAGAGTCAGATAGATGCAGATGCCATCGATAAATGGTTAAATATTCTAGAAGGTTATTTTTCTGTTCATGATTTTTCCAATCAGGAAAGATTATTTTCTCTCTTCTCCAAGCAGCCCCCCACATCAAGGACTAGTGGGAAACCTACTGTGAGCAAAAGGATGAAAGTACAGGCTCACTATTTTTAGCTGCACCCACTTGGAATTCATTCCAGGATGCCATTAAGGAGCAATACTACCCTATAGGAAGCTATGAGGATCAATAGATAAAGTGGACCATGCTATTGCAAGGAAGGGACCAAGACGTGCCAGAGTTTACCAATCTTTTCCATACCCTTCAGACAAAGTTGGGTATCAAGCATTCAGAGCAGCATTTGGTACTCAAATACTGCAATTTCCTGCACAAGTACATCCAGGAAGAAATAGAATTCCTGAACATCTCCTCGAAAACACAACATACTGATATGTCGTCAAGGTTGAGCAAAAGTTTAAACAAAAGAAGCGAGACTTTGGATCTATGAATCCGAAGCAAGGGAAAGGTTCCACTAAACTACAGAACAAAGGACAAAGCCAAGGTGGGGAAGCCCAAGAAAACCCGATAAAGTTGTAAGCAAAGAATAGCACCGCAAATCCGAAAAAGGACACGGGAAAGTAGTGTGAGTTCAATAGGAGCTCCACTCACAACACAAGTGAGTGTCAGGCCAAGAAATCACTGGTGGCTGAGCTAAAGGTTTCAAAATCAGATGCATGTTCTAACTCTGAGTCATAACCTAGCAAGGGGAATGACAAAGGGAAGCAGATTATTGATGCAGAGCCAAATGCCACTGTTGCCACCATGAAGATCCAGAAGGAGGAACCTGAATATCCAGAGGAGGAGGAGCGTCTCTTCCACACCCAGATGTGGGTAAACGGATCCACACTCTAGTTCATTATCGACAGTGGGAGCCAAAATAACCTCATTTCAGCAGAGGTCGTGAAACAGTTGGGCTTATCGACCAGAGCACATCCACAACCGTACACCATCGGGTGGCTTCACCAAGGATGGGATCTTCGCGTGAGCTAGTAGTGTCATCTTCCATACAAAATCAAGTCCTTCATGGATGAGGTATTGTATGACATTGCTCCCCTTGAATTTTGTGATGTATTATTAGGACACCCATACTTGTGGAAGTGACATGTTGTGTATGAATCAAGGCACTGTGTTGTTATTGTTTCTTTGGGAAATAAGTTGTACAGGATACTGGAGGTAGCATCGCCTACCACCATCTCTTTGGTTATTGCAAAACAATGTAGTAAGCTCATTTCCAAAAGTGGGAATTTTTTTTTCTTGATGATACGCTCTCAAGGAAAGAAGAAGACAGTTGCCACGACCTCCAGACAAGGCCCCTCCACACGACAACTACAAATGGACAAGGTTGTGAATGAGTACGAGGCCATCTTCACCTCCCCCGCAGGGGTTCCTCTGCACTGTCAGGTCAAACAATCCATCGATCTGACCCCAGGTGCACCACTACCCAATCTGCCAATCTATCGGTGCTCCATTATGCAGAACGATAAAATCAAGAGGTAGATTCAGAAGCTATTGTAGAAAGGTCACATTCGTCCGAGTTCATCGCCTTGTGGGATCCCGATCGTGTTGCTACAAAAGAAGGATGGGACTTGGAGACTCTGTATTGACTATCGGGTGTTAAACAAGATCACTGTCCATAATAGGTACCCAATCCCACGGATTGATGACCTCCTGGACCAACTGAAGGGGGGAAAAATATTTTAGCAAGATAGGTTTGAAGTCAGAATATCACCAGGTACCAATCAAACCCTCCGATGTGTGGAAGACTGCCTTCAAAGCTAAGGAGGGCCTTTTCTAATGGTTGGTTATGCCTTTCGGATTGACAAATGCTCCTACAACCTTCATGAAGCTAATGGATGACATCTTGTGGCCATTCACCAACTAATTTGTAGTGGTATACATGGATGACATCTTGATCTTCAACCAGAGTTGGGAAGAGCACCTCCACCACATCCGACAGGTTCTCCAAACATTGTGACAACACAAGTTATGTGCCAATTTGGAGAAATGAACTTTTGGAATGACCCAGGTTCAGTATCTATGATACATTATTGATGAACAAGGGGTGCATGTGGATCCAGCCAAGATCTAAGTCATTCGAGATTAGCCATCTCCAACCACTCTGACAAAGCTACGCAACTTTCTAGGTCTTGCCAACTTCTACCACAGGTTCGTGTTGGGATTTTCTCATATCACTTGGCCGTTGAGTCAAGTCACCAAGGGAGGAGTGAAAATAAAATTCTTTTTGTTTGAATCACAACAGAAGGCATTCATAGAGTTGAAATATTGCCTCTGCTCAGCACCAGTGCTCACATTACCAGACTTGCAACAACCATTTGAGGTCGAGACAGATGCCTCTGACTATGCTATTGGGCCAGTCCTTACTCAACACGGGAATCTAGTGGCATATCACAGTGAGACACTTTCAAAAATAGTCGGAAGTATCCCACTTATTATAAAGATATGTATTCCATTGTGCAGGCCTACCGACATTGGAAGCATTACATTTTAGGGAAGGAAACGGTCATCCACACAGACCACCGACCCTTGCAATTCATACAGACCCAAGGGAAATTGCAGAATGATCACCATCAGAAGTGGTCCACATACCTACAACAATTCCATTTGAATATCAAGTATAAGAAGGGTAACACCAATAATGTTGTAGGTTGCCTTAGTCGACCACCGATCATGGCCTTAACCACCATGCTCAACTCTTGTGGGCATGAGACTTCCGATTGCCCACTTCTCTACAAAAGCGACCCAGAATTTGGCCACACATACCAAACACTCTTGGAGGGTTAGCATGTTCCAGATTTTCACCTCCAAGATGCACTATTATGCCACCTAGGTCACCTTTTTGTTCCTTCAAGTGAGCATGCCAAGATGATTTTGGAAGCACACTATAGTTGGGGTTGTTGGGCATTTCGAGGTCGAGAAAAAGGTGGCAGTACTACAGAAGTATTTCTATTGGTCAAATCTTTGATAGGATGTGAGGAAGTACATCAAATCATGCACTGCTTGTGCCATTGCCAAACCAACCATCAAGAAGCAAGGCCTCTAAATAGAGATCGTATGCAAAATTTACGACCCTGGGAAGTTGATGTACCAATTTACCCAAACGGGGCCCAAAGTTTGGCGTTTCATCTTCTAGGGTTAGGGTTTTGGATGTTTATCATTTTCCATTGTTTCTCAACAATAAATAGGCCTTCAAGCCTCATTGTAACACATTTCAGAGGCATGTAGCCGCCACATCTCTTTTCAGAGATAAGCTACCATCGCCCTAGATGGTTTATTTCCATGTCTATTTGTAAGCATATTTCAGTATTTTAAATGAATGAAATGAAGTATTATTTCCACTGCATCTTTGTGTTTATGGTTATCTATGTATTTTGTTGTGTTCCTATTTAAATCCGGATCAATCAAAGTCTAAGAGAAGAGTTTCTTTTTTACCTTCTCACTCTCACTTGTTGGTTGAGAGAATCTTGGAAACAGTTCCACCACTTAGGAATTTGACTCCTGGAGGTGGGGAAGCTTTTTGATTGAGTCTATATGTATCATTTTTTATTCAGAGAGAAGGGTTGGAATTTTGTGGAGAGGCTTGAACCTAATGTTTTCTTACAGCTAATCAAGGAGCAATTGTAGCTATATTTCATGAATACTTGTTTAGTGAGTCTATGGTGCTAGTTTCCTTTCAAATTAATTTCTAATTGATGAGATCATTTCCCTTTTCATGCTTTATCTTGCTCTTATGGTTTTCCTTACAGTCATATAGACAAAATTTTTAGATTATGCTTATGTGTGAAATCATGCTTGTGTTTCTTTTCTTCTATGACTAATGAATTCATGCTTATACATACTCATTATGTTCTCTTAAACTCTCAGACCTATACTAGATTTACAAAACTTTAAGTTCACTATAACACACTGATATCTAGCTCCTCTTTATTCTTGTCACTACACACTTGAAGTCTTAACCTAATTTACCTGCTCTAATCCCTAGCCTATCAAATTAAAAAAACCCTAAATTCTCAAATACTAAAATAGACTTGTATATCTAGCCTAAAGCCTATTTCTTTTTAGTTATTCATTAACAAATCCTTAGAGAGGTCCCTATTTGGTTCAATAGGGCTAGCTACTGAACTAGAAGTGGTTCGAGGTTACCTTTTTCGATTTCCTCCTCAGCCTAGGAAATTGTAGAGGATAACATTTGGGAGCCGTTGTTGGGGAACAAAATATCATATCTTCCATAGGAAAGAACGACAAGGATCAGATCTAATTGTTGATGGTGAATAGTGATCAAACAAAGAAAGGTTGTGCATCTTTCACCTAGTGACTCCAGTGTTGAAGAATCAAAAGGTTTAGAATTCTCATGGCAAATCGACTGTTCAAAAACTAGTACTTTGAAGAACTTCTTGGTGACTTAATTGTTTTCAATATGGATTCAAGTACTTGAAGATATGCTCCCTTAAATCATGCTCATATTCCAGGTTTCCCAAACCACATGCCTTTTGTAGATTAGCATACTTATTTTCCATAATTCAAAGATGAGAAAGGAGATCATGTTGTTCTTCCCTTGGTCAAATTTCACATGCATGTACATAGGCTACAGATTTAGTTTCCTGAATATTGTCTGATGAAGATGTTCATGGCTACCCTAGAAGGGAAAGCAAGATCAAGGTATGAAGGATTAAACCCAGGTAGCTTATATTCTCTTAAGGATTTCCATAGAGTGCTCTCTGAGCATTATGGTAAGTATGTTTTACAAAGTTGTTGTGATTATTGTGAAGGTTTTACTGCATATCTTAAAAGTATTGATGATATCAAATGTATGGATGATGAAGAGATCATTAGAGCCTTCTGTGATATTTCCTTCCAATAGAAATCTAAAGAAGCTAATCACTTTCATACACAAGATCATACTCAAAACAAAGTAGCCTCCTCTCTTATTAATGAAGAAACAGATGATGAATGTTGTCTAGATGCTCATTAAGATTCCCCACAGGAAACGATTCTTGCATCAACACAACACACTGATCAGCTAGAGGTTAAGGAAGAAATTCAACAACCTGAAACTAATCAAGAATAGGAGAATAATGAAAAAGAATAGAAGTATTATGATCCACAAGAATATCTCCAACAAACAATATTTTCTTCCATGATTAAAGATCAATCAGATTTAAATGATGAAAGCCAAGTTTTATTTCATGATTCTAATGATGAGTTGCAGTGACCTTGCCAATATTCAAGCGAGCAAGATACATATAAATATGTTCTTTGTAGCTGCCCTTCATTCCTTTCCTCTTATGTGTTTTTAATTCATGAAGAAATATGTGTAGATCTGAATTCTGAGTTTGCTTGTATAGAAACTCTAGAGAGTCATGATTTATCTGTTGAGGTCAAAACATGTGTACAACAGGTTTGTTGTCTTTAGTTTGATAAACATGTTCAACAACCTTGAAATGATCAAGATACAAAATTTTTTCAAAGCCTAGACAATTATTTTTCTGATATACATGAAAAACCACTTGTAGAAATTTGTGTTGATGCTGATTTGGCTACATCAATTGAAGATCTGCAAGAACATACGAATCTTGTCTATTATCTGAATGGTATGGAAGATCACATTGTTGCATTTCCATTTAAGAAGGGTTGACCAAAAGAAGAAGAACAATCAGTCATTATATTTGAAGGTGTCTCCCTTCTTTTTGATGATCAACAAGAGGTAATGTTTCATGATTTTCAAGACCCCATGGGAAATGTTTTGCGAGCATCAGAAAAATGGAGTTTGTTTTATTCACCAACACAGGCCTTGGACTCAAGTATCATTTTGAGTTTCCACCTTCTAAATATTTCTTTCTGCTTGTTGGAGCTGAATACAAGCATTAGTCAAGTAGTCATGTACTTGATTGGTTACACTAGATCTTAGACTTCACTTGATCAGGTCATTTATGGATTAGTTAGAGTAGGTAAGGTGTGATGAATAAGCTCAACATCCCGAGCATCTTTTTCTGTGTCAATTTCTACTAGGGTTTACAGTTGATGGTATAGTTCAATTTTCAATTTAATTTGAGTCAGTTTGAATATTGTAGCTATAGTGACTCCATTTCCCAATGAATAAGGCTACTTGGTCTATGGTGTTCTTGACACCTCCAAGGAGATGTCATCCCCAATTGGAGCCAATGTTAGTGCCAATCTTTGCATCCTATCACCAGTGATCAAATGGGCTCTTATGATGTCTTGTTAGGGTCCCACAGTCAAAGTTTTGTAATTCCATTAGGTCATCATGCAAAACTTTGGCCACTGGATGTAGTCTCAGGTTTGTCTCCAATCCTTTTAAAGAATTTTTATTCCTTACTAGCTCATATCACCTTTGTGTTGAGTGTACTTCAGTCATGAGTTGTCTTCATCATCAAATTCATTTTTATCATGATTTGATTCAGCCAATGTTCGCACTAGGTTTTAGGGTTTCCAAGGTCTCCATTAGGTTTTAGGGTTCTCAAATCATCATTTCAAAAGCTTTCATCAACAAATTCAGGTTGAATTACATCAAATCCAAGTAGGTGGCCTTGTTTTTACCATATTTGTCTCTCAGTTTTGCTTGGAAATCACATTTCCCTCTCCTAGGGTTTTGAGGACATTTTTCTTGGTTTCATGGCCTCCATGGTAAAAATATCAATAAAACTTTTATCTTGATGCTCATAAACCTTCCCCTATCTGTAATATACCTTCCTAAACACTTATGGTCACTCTTATCCCTCAAAATCACCATTTTCCTACAAACCCTAGCCTATTGCTACAATTTTACACGTTTCTACGTTAGGCCTGTGTTTTTCCCTTTTGGACTCCTTCCCCTCACTCAATCCTTGAAATTCCACTTTCGCCTACTTCCTAACATCCCTCCCTATCTCCCAAAATTTTCCTAATAATTTAGAAGCCCACTATCCCCTTTATTTCCCTTGATTCTTTTAAATTGCCCAAATCCCTTTTCTTGCCTACAGTAAACCCTAATTTTTTGTCCCATTGAGCTAAGGTTTGTTATTAAATCAAAGACATCTGAGAAGAGGAGGCATAAAGGAGGTCATATCAGCAATTATGAGGACAGTTTAGCTCATAAACATCATTTTTCAAGAAGTCATTCCAAGGGACAAATCATTTGCCACACATAGGGCTAGTTTTTCTTCAAAGGATGGTTCGGAGCCAATGGAGATGAATTTCAAAAAAGTGAAAGTGGGTTTCGTTAATAATACAACTAGGAAGAAAAAACTCCTTCGGTTTTTACACAGGTGTCATGGTTTTGGATATATGTCTAAAATACACTTTCTAGAGGAGCGTCACTGCACTTCTGGAGCAACCATGGGAAAATCATTGTTTCTCCTAGATGAGGTATCCAAATCACTTTCTTGATGGCTCCATTGACAATTACACATTACGATATTTCCAACGAGACATGAATCTCTTAATTTGGAGCTTGGTAAGGCCTCCAAAATTTCCTACAGCATGACGTTGTGTTTTTCCCGGAAAGTGTTGCATTTTGCCCTTGGTTGTTGTGTTTTGTCTTGAAAGTGCTACGCTTTGCCTTTGGATGCTACGTTTATCCCTGAAAGTAGTACAATTTGCCTTTGGACGCTATGTTTTTCCCTAAAAGTGCTACAGTTTGCCTTTGGACGTTGTGCTTTGCCTTTGGATGTTGTGTTTTTCCCTATATTGCCACGCTTTGTCCATAATAGAGTCAACTTATCTCCATGTGCTCCAAGCTTATCTCCAAGTGCCTCCACAGCATGACAACTTAAATTGGCTTCATTTGCAAGTAGGTGGCATACACTTAACTCACTCTTCCTCTGGTGATTTATTTTGTGGTGTGAATCTTCCTTCAAATATTGAATTTGTTTTAAAAAATTGAAACCCTAGTTTCCTTGCACCCTATCCATTCCCTTAGCATTTTATACCATTCCTCTAAATCCTTGCATACTCATTCATTTTCATACCGAAGCATTCCTCTTAAAAACTATAAATCTACATTTCCAGCTCACATCCCTGTAATTAAATTCCCTAGTCTATCTCCCTAAACCCTTTGCCCTTTCATTACTTCCCTAAGATCTGTAGTTCACTGCCCCACTTCCCTAGATTTTCCCATAACCTATACCAACTCCCTAACAAAATTATCCCACTCCCTTTCCCTTCACCTTTCTCCTAGGTTTTCTAAACTAAAAAAAAAGGATGGAGGAAGAAAGGAATGTTGAAGAAGAAGCTCAAGGAAACCCTAACAAGCCAAAAGAACAAGAAGAAGCTTGATTTACTTGTTGAGGGATCCCTTGTGGAATAGAATATCATATTATAGCTTCACTCAACATTTTTAAGAAGATTTGAAGAAATTTTTGTCATTTTCAAATTTTGATGTTTTTTACTGTTTTAAAAAACACAATGTAAGTTATAAATGCAACGACCTGGACGTTGCATTTAGTGTGGAAACCTGAAAATGGAAAATGGCTCACATTTGGATTCAGAATGATGTCTACATGCAATTTTTACTATTGGCACTCCAAAATCTGAGCTTCTGACAGGTAGAAAAGCCAAAAAACCCTCAAGAAATCACTTTTCTACCTCCTATTTCAGATGGGCGTTTCGCTTATAGAGTCACCTTGGGAGAATCAATTTTTGATGGCCTTGCCATGGGTCATTTTCAAAAATTCAAGATGTTATGGAAACTACACAGGAATGGTTAGTTGACCATTCCCTCAGATCTCGAATTTGACCTCCAGAAGATACCTAAAAATGGACACAAAGTTTTTGTTGCGCTTATGACAAATTTCTGAGTTTTTGTTTAAAAATTTCACTGTGTAATTTCTTAGGTTTTAGTTTGACTTGGTAAAAATTAAACTCATGATGTAACTTCAGTAGTTCTAGGTTTAGATGATGTAATAATGAATAAATAGGCATGATAGGTCATTTTTATGGTTTATTAGGCTTCATAAAAGAAGCAAAACTCAAATCAAAGTCTAAGAGAAGAGTTTCTTTTTGACCTTCTAACTCTCACTTGTTGGTTGAGAGAATCTTGGAAACAGTTCCACCACTTAGGAATTTGACACCTGAAGGTGGGGAAGTTGTTTGATTGAGTGTATATGTATCATTTATCATTCAGAGAGAAGAGTTGGACTTTTATGGAGAGGCTTGTAACTTATGTTTTCTTACAACTAATCAAGGAGAAGTTATTTCAGGAATACTTGTTAACTGAGTCTATGGTGTTAGTTTCCTTTCAGATCAGTTTCTAATTGATGAAATCATTTCTCTTTTCATGCTTTATCTTCCTCTTATGGTTTTCCTTACAGTCATTATTAGACAAAATTCTTAGATTTAAGCTCTGTTTATGTGGATACTCATTACCTCTTCGAATTTTTCTTGAAAAAAATGATAAGCAATAAACCCTCAACTAAAACATCAAACCAAAATGTTAAATATCCATCAACCCTCTACCACCTTTGTCTCAAAATTGTTGTGTATGTGGCTGTACTAATAACACACAATTACAAGTATTAATGTTGGACAAAATCACAACCATGAAATATTTTAATGGGGTTGGAAGACTTGAAATTATTAAGCATTAAGACCCACTGAATGGAAGGCCATAAGTCTAGGTTCATAAGGAGGGCCAGGAACCAAGATGTAAGATTTAAAAGTTAATAGACAAAAGGAATAGGTGATAATTCTAATTGGGTTGTAAGACTTGAAATTGTTAAGCAATAAGACTTACTGAGTACAAATTCATAAGTCTCAAGTCATAAGAAGGGTTAAGGGCCAAAATGTAAGATTTTAACATTAATGGATAAGGCTAAAGGACAAAGGGGAGATAATGATTATGGTCAATGGTAAAGGATAAATGATTAAAATTATGAGTTAATGATTAATGGCTAAAGTAAAAGAATAATGGTTAGAGATTAAGGAATTGGGGTTTAGGCTTAAGGATAAAGTTCTAAAGGTGGTTGGTTAAGGGGAATGTATAGGGATTATTTTATTTTTAAAAGGTTTGAGGTTATAGGGTTAGAGATAAGGTTTAAAAATAGAATTAAGAATTAATGGTTAAAAATAAAAGTTATCAAACCAATGATAAAGGTTAAGGCATGTAGTTAAGGGTCAATGTTTAAGGGTTTAAAGTTGAATTCATTTGTGTTATTAATAATTAACATTAAACATTCAATATTTAATGGATAAAGGTAGAAGTTGAAAGCCATAAAATATTAAGGCTAAGGGTTTGGGGTTATGGATCTAAGGTTAAGGGAAAAGGGTTAAGTGTACATAGTTAAGGGATAAGGACTAAAGGATAACAGTTGATCTAGGGCTAAAGGAAGAAGGTGTTTATGGATTAAGGTTCAATTTTACAATTACAAATTAAATATACGTCTTAACTCTATATCTATCAAGTGCCTAAAAGGATAAAATCTCTCTAGGTGCAAACATCTTTTTTGAGTACAAAACTTGAGGAAAGGTAAATCTCTCTAGGTGAAAAACTATTTTTTGAGCAAAAAAATTGAGGAAAGGTTTTCCCCTTAAAAGATTCAATCCTTCTCGGAGCTTGATAATTTTCAAGTTAAGATGGGGTTTCTCGATGAGCCAAGGTTTTGGCCCATGGTATTGTAACAAATTCTATTTTCAAGTTCATAATGACATAGTCCTACCAGATTGCTTTTTTGCTCGAGAACCATGGAAATTCTAGCCATGTTTTGATAAAATCCGATAGGAATTCTTTTAAATCCAAGTTATAACTCTCAAAATTCAATATTTTGGGTGTCCTAGAGGTTTTTAATGGTGCTAAATCCATTCCACCATAAAACACATGATTCAAACATTGCTACTACCATATTCTTTCCTGGATTTCGACCACTTTTGGTCGTCCGACAATTCCTTTGCCTCCATAAATGAGTCCGTTAATAATATCCATGGTAAAGTGGGGTGAATATTCATGGTTAAAAATCTTGTTATATTGTAAGTATTAAATTTTTATGTGTTTATTGATGAAATTTAAATATGGTTGGAAAATTACTATTTTAATTTATATGGTAAAATAGATATTAATTTATAGCTACTATTTACATGTCAATGTAATGAGGGGTTTATATATATTTATATATATATATATATATATATTATATATATTATATATATATATTATATATATATAATATTATATATATAATATATATATAATATTTTGATTGTGGAAATGAGAGATGGTTTTTGGGCATGTTGGTATTTGATGAGCCATGGTATTGTAGCGAAGCCTATTTACAAGTTAATAATATCTATGGTAAAGTGAGCGTGAATATTCGTGGTTAAAAATATTGTTATATCATAAGTTTATTGTAAGTATCAAAGTTTTTGTGCTTATTTATTAAATTTAAATATGGTTATAAAATCATTATTTTAATTTATAGGGTAAAATTGAGCTTAATTTATAGCTACTACGTATATGTTATATATTTTAATGTGATATGTATATTACCAACAGACATCTAACATGAGCCAAGAGGAATTTATAGGGTAAAATGGATCTTAACTTACACTAGCTACTACTTATACGTTATCTATTTTAATCTGATATGTATATTACCAACATAGATCTAACATGAGTCAAGAGGGATAAAATTTCTTCATGTGCAAACTTATTTTACAGTGCAAAAAAAAATGTGTAAGTTTTTATGTTTAAATATTATTCTTGAATATTATAGAGATTACATAACATGTGCATTGAATCATTTTATGAGTGCACATCAAAGTGTTTTTTTTGTTATTAATCTATTTTTAAGCATACATCAATATTAATTCATATTAAACATTTTATTTTAACTTATATATATATATATATATATATATATATATATATATATATATAGATATGTATGTATATGTATATATGTATATATGTATATATGTATACACATACACACACACACAACACACACACACATATATATATATATATGAAGTTGATATCACATTTTAACATCTTACATATATTTTTTTACTTCTATCTATTTTTTTACTTTTTACTTCATGGTCGAAGCTAGTCAAGCTCTGTAGTGCTCAGGATCTCATAATTTGCAACGGTCTAGAGAAGTGGCCCAATTCCAGCAAGATGACTTGCATCCATGGACTTGGTAGCATCGTGGTAGACTACGTTATTTCCGATCTCCCATTATACAACGAAATAACAAATTTTGACATCTTAAATGACCATGAACCTTACTCTAATCATAGGCCTTTACTTACAACTCTCAATTTTGTCATACATAGAGTTCGCACATAAAATAATACTTACAGCCAAAAGAACTTAATATTTGATAGAAATAAAAATGATCTCTTTCTAAATGAATTTAAAACTAATTTGCTTCCTTTATCTAGTATAGACAACATAGAAGACCTCTATCATAATTTTACTACAACCCTATCATATTCTATTAACAAGTTCTGAATTGAAGTTTCAAATAATAAAAGAAATAGCAAAACCAATCCATGGTATGACAAAGATTGTAAAAATGCCAGGAGAGAAATTAAGGAAGTTGTTGATGAATCTCTTAAAATGGACAAGATAAAAATATACAAAGCCCTAACTAAAAGGAAAAAGAAACAGTACATTCGTCAAAGATAGGAGAATCTCTTACACCTCTCTAAGGTAGCTCCTAAGAAATTTTGGAGGCAGATTCTGACTAGAAAGATTAAAGATAATAATAAAATTTCTCTTCACGATTGGAATTCCTATCTTAAAAATCTTTATGAATCTCCAAATGTCATGGATAATTTGGAAACCCTACTCACAACGAAAGAATTTTTCTCTTTAGAAGACATTAAGTTTGGGGTTAATCACCTCGCTAATGGGAAAGCTAAGGACATTGAAGGTTACTAGTCGGAAATCTTGAAAATTGGAGGTCCTGTCTTCATCGCCCACATCCACAAGATTTTCAATCAAGCACTCAAGCAAGGGTTCCCTAAACCTTGGACTGAGAGCCTCATTATCCCTATTTTTAAAAGTGGGGATACAAATAACCCCTCTAATTATCGAACAGTTATGATCAGCCCTCTTTAGCAAAGTTATATGGTAGTATTTTGGAAAAGAAGTTAAGCATATGGCTTGAAAGTGAAGGTAAGTGGGCTAAAGGCCAAGTAGGTTTCAGAAGGCATCACTCAACAATAGACCACCTCATTACGCTTAGGATAATTGCAGAGGAATGTCATATTGATAAATCCAATTTATTTTGTTGCTTTGTGGACTTTAGAAAGGCTTTCAATACGGTTCCTAGATACAACCTTTGGAATAGATTAGAAGAGTTAATGGTTCCTCTCAAGTTGAGAGTTGCCGCTATAAGGTTATATGAGAATGTAATTGCCAAGCTAAAGAGCAATGAGGGGTGGTTGAAAGATATTAAGTGTAACATTGGAGTTAAACAAGGTTGCCCCCTCTCCCCTACCCTATTTGGCATTTACATTGATAAGCTCGAAGGCTATCTAGAGGAAGCAGGATGTGATGGCACGATCTTAGCTGGGATAGTTGTCATCCTTCTTCTCTATGTTGATGATATTGTTGTTTTCACAAGGTGCCCATCTAATCTTGATAAGCAACTTAGGCTTCTTAAGGATTTCTGCTCTACCATGGGTATGACTGTTAACACTGACAAAACAAAAGTTATGATTATCAAATCCAAGAAGGACACTTATGCTAATTTTATGTATGACAATAATAAATTGGAGGAAGTGTATTCTTACAAGTAATAGGAATTGATATTCATCACAAGCTCAACTGGAATCATAGCATTGAGAAAAGGATTAATGGGGGGTGGAAAGTTTATTTTAGTCTTGAAAATAATTATAAAACAATAAACCTCATGATGTGGGATAAAAAGAAGTCCCTCTTTGAAACTTTAGTCACTCCTGTTATCTTATATGGTTGTGAGGTTTGGGGTTGCAGCATCTCCAGAGAATCATGGAGAAAGATTGGGAAAATCCAGAAGCGTTTTATAACTTGTAACCTGAAAATTAAAGGTAATATACCCTATCCTATTCTCCTTATAGAAGCAGTTTTTCCCCTATTGAGAGCCTAGCTATGATTAGGTTTCTGCTGTACAAGCACAAACTCAATAACATAGATTATCATAGACTTCCTAAGCTAGCTTTAAATTCCAAACAAAGCCACCTAAGTCTCAATTAGGGGTGGCATAAAGACACAAGGGCCTGGTTAAACTATTGGGAGATCAACGAGAATGATGCATTGCAAAACATTAATAACATTAAAGATATTGTTACTTCTAAGTTCAAAGAAAAAATGTGGTGTGAGAAAGATTTAGCAGCTAAAAGATAATTAAGTTATTATAAGAAGGTCATCAACCCCACCCTAGAAGATCAAAAGTATCTCTCTATTATAACTAGCTCAAAGAAGAAAATTAATATAGCAAATATTAGAATGAATTCTCATGAGCTCCATAGTGAAACAGATCACTGGGCAGTTCCTAAAACACCATGGATGGAAAGGATCTGCCATATATGTGAGAATAAGAACATCGAGGATGAAAACCACTTCCTCTTAGAGTGCCCTACATAGAACCACATTAGATCTCAGTTTCATAATCTTTGTTACAATACTGACCTTCCCAGCCTTTTACAATGTCAAAATTATAGTGAGCTTGGGAGGCTTCTCTCCAAGCTTCTTGAGCATAGGAATAAAATCTTAAATCAAAATAAATAATTTGTTTCTTTAGCTCTGATATACCAATGTTTGGTCTCAGCAGACGTTAACCATCATCACCATCATCATAAAATTATATTAGGTCATATGAACAACTAATTAAATATCATAGCATAACTGACATTGTTTTTCTGTTTTGAGAATATTTATTTTTATTTTAAGAGGGGCGGACATACTTAGACATCGCCTTGAAACTCAGTTGTAGAATGAGCCTCTAGGCTCATTGATTTTATTTATCTAAAAAAATATACATAATTTTATTAACAAAAACAAAATTACAAATTCATAAATTGAATTTTCTTATTTTTAAGTTTTTACGTCTTATAAATTGAACATATTAATATAAATTCAATATATTGAGCTGACATGTAAAAAATTTGAAAAACTTTCTTACATTACATCTACACATCTCCCTATACTAAGATGTGCCTCTTTGCCCAATGATAATGTAAGGTCTAAAGGATAGAAGTAAAGAAAGTATATTTTATTGTCATAGAATTTACCAAGATGCCACTGCATAAAGATATGATTGTTGAGAAACCAGCCTAGATACACCTTAACTCTGGAGCTATCAAGCGTCAAGAGGGATCAAATCTTTCGAGGTGCAAACCTCTTTTTTTAGTGCAAAACTTGAGGAAAGTTTTTCACCTCAAAAGATTTTATCCCTCCTGGCGTTTGATAGAGCCATAGTTAATATGGATCTGTGGCCAAAGAAAATCTAACGAACATATGATTAATTTTAACAATAATATGCAAATTCATCTAATATTAATATAATAATTTTAAATATGTTAAATATGTCTGAGATTAATCTTGTCATTTTAATTTTAAATTTTCTTAGTTACCTAAGTTTGTTGAGATGATAAATATTGTTAATATCTTTAATGATGAAAAATGATGAAATAAAAAATTTGAATGTAAAGTGACAATGTAATAGTTTTGAATGATAGAAAATGTGAGTAATAAGAATATAGTCAATTACAAATAGTCTTCATTGTGATTAATCTCAAACTATTTTCTTCTACTATTCTTATTGTCACCCTTGTTACTTTTGTCATATTTTCATATTGATTATATGAAAAGGACACGTTAAATCGTAAACCATTTGAATCTTTAGCTATTGTAGTAAACATCATAACTTGTCTCTCTTTCTCTCCACTATTAATAGGTTGAATTACTATAACACAAAAGTCAATGTACATTGTTAATAATTTTTTGTGCTTACACTGAAATCAATGCACAATGTTAATCCAATCACTTTAAAATTAATGTACCATCATACATTCAATTACATAAAATTAGAAATCAACATCTACACTGAAATCAATGCATCTAATGCAAGCAATCAAATAAGATTAGAAAACAGCATTTACGCTGAAATCAATGCATCTAATGCAATAAATCAAATAGGACTAGAAAACGACATTTACATTCAAATCAATACATCTAGTGCAAGAAAATAGGATTATAAACCAACATATACACTGAAATAAATGCATCTAGTGCAAGAAATCAATAGGATTAGAAATCACCATCTACACTTAAATCAATGCATTTAGTGCAAGTAATCAAATAGGATTAGAAATAATTCTACATTGAAATCAATGCATCTAGTGCAAACAACCAAGTATGATTAGTAATAAACATCTACATTGAAATAAATGTATCCAGTCTAAGCAATCAAATAGTTTTAGAAATCATCTACATTGAAATCAACGCATCTAGTGCAAGCAATAAAATATCATTAGAAATCAACATCTACACTAAAATCAATGCATCTAGTGAAAGCAATCAAATAGGATTAGAAATCACCATCTACTCTAAAATCAATGCATCTAGTGCAAGAAATATTCTTCCCTCTCTCCACCCCCCTCATCTATATCTATATCTCCTTCCATCTCTCATTCTTTGTCTCTCTATCTTAAGCCCCCAAACACAGACGCTCTCTCACTCTATATATATCAATCTCTATGTCCCTCCCTCCCTCTCCCCATATATCTCTTCTTCCCTCTCTTCACTTTCCATCTATATCTCTATCTCGCTTTGTCTCTCTATTTCACCCCCAAAACATACACTCTTTTTCTCCAAACTATATTTTTATCCCTCTCTCTCTCTCTTTGACCCTCCCCCCCCTCTTCCGCGTTTTTATCTCTCTTCCCTCCCGATATCATATCTCCCACTCTCTCTCTCCACCTTTATCTTTTTATTTATTTTTTCTTACCTCTCTCTCCCCCCTCCACCTCCATCTCTCTCTCTCTCTCTCTCTCTCTCTCTCTCTCTCCACCTTCCAACTTTGTTACTATATCCCTCCATCTTGTTGAGAAACGGCAACAAGAAATTCCAGTTTACTTTGTCCTTGAATGAAACTGAGAATTAAAATTGAATTATATTATCATAGAAACTTGTAAATAGTTAATTAAGTTTAATTAACTTAATTAGCTTAGGAATTTCAAGTTGGAAGTCTTTTTGTAGTCATGTATATGTTCTCCCTAAGTTTTAGGGGTCCAGTATGAGTTTAAATTGAGTTGGAAATTAGATCACTCAGTTTACTGAGTTAAGTTATGTTAAATTAGTTCTAAATTGTTTTTGGAACTAATAGAGGACTAACAGTCAGTTGGTGCACTAATGCATCCACTAGTGCTACTCCAGTTAAATGAATATTCCTTCATGAGTTTATCATGCATGTGATTTCATAGAAAGACCTAGTTGAGACTAGAGTGTAGGGAAAATGTACTATCAATGGTATTATTTACTGGAGTGTAAATATCATGCATGCATTAGAGATTGATCCTATGTTTGGATTGCACAGTTTTGGAAGCATGAATTTCCTTTAAATACAAGATATTCATCCTAGGAATTATGCAAGAGATTAGGTGCTTGGAGAGCTACAAAATTGGCTAAGTGTTGGCCAAGAGCTAGCTTGTGAGCTGAGAGAGTTGAGCATACTTGTGTGGAATTGTTCTATTGAGAAGAAGCTTTGTATCTTCACTCATATTTATGATATATGAAATACAGATAGTGGGGTTTTGAGCAGTTTCTTTCCCCAAATACATCTTTTGTTATGTGCCATTGATTTATCTTCTTCTTGTTCATATTGTTTTCATTGATCTATTAGCTCATGTTGGTTGAAAGTAGAAGTAGATTATTGTCATGTGCTTTAGTACATTGCATGAGCTTGTGAATCTGCAGGATTTTCTACATGGTATAAAAGATGAAGACAATATATTAGAGGATATTTCAAATTTTTGAATTTTGGGTTACTGGTGAAATTCAAATTTGCAATACATACTTCAAGGTCGACAGATGGCATTCTACAGTTTTTGGCTCGAGTATGCCTTGGAAGGTAGCTCTAATTTCATAGTATGGGGGGACAGAATGGAGATTGTGCAAGAGGATAATGGAAGAAGTGCGTGGTGAAGGTGAGGCCAATAATCCTTGAGGGAGTTCAAGACCACATTGTCTCGAGTCTACATGGCAAGGAAACTCCGTAAGCTATGTGGAAAACATTGACGAACTTGTATCAGAATAGCAGTGAATAAAGGAAATTGGCATTGAAGAACAAACTTCGAAAAATCAAAATGGAGAAAGGTGAGATGATTCGAAAATAGTTGACCAAGTTGATTCAATTTCATGTTGAACTTGGAAGTGTTGGAATCATGGTTGGCATATTTATCAGGACTCTATCATTGGTCATGAGAATCTATCAGATTAGGAACGATTGTGGTTGGATTTGATGTAGGAGGAGATCAGGAGGACACCAAGGATGGTTATTCATCAAAGATTGATGATGAAGACAACTCTACCTTAACAATTAAGGCGAAGAAGGGGAAAGGGAAAGATTCCCATTCCAAATCAGATTCTTGTCATGGAGGTAAGAAGAAAGACATGAGAAAATTTTAAGTGCTTTCATTGCCATGAGTTGGGCCATTTTTCTACAAATTGTCCACTCAACAAGTCCAAGAAGAAGTCCTAAGGAGGAGTGGTGGGTGAGGCTTTGGCCTCTCAATTCGAATTGGGATTTTCCCTCATTACATGCATGGTATCATCAATGATGGGAATTGTATGGTACTTAGACAATGGAGCTTCATTCCGCATGAATGTCAACAAAAAGTTATTTAGTGACCTAGAGGAGAAATATCTCCATATGCCTATCGAGATGGGTGATGATGGGAAGTATAGCATTATTGGATTGGGCACAATTACTTTTTAGAGGGAGCATGGGGATCCACTCACCTTGAAGAATGTTATGTATGTGCCTGAGCTGAAGAAGAACTTGGTATCCATTTCCATGCTTGAGGATAGAGACTATGATGTGATTTTCTTAAAAGAAAAGGCGTTCATTCGACACATAGCCATGGGTCAAGTAAATAAGATAGGGATTTAGGTGAATAGTCTCTATAAGATGGAGGTAAAGGAGTGTGTTTCTTTGAGCACAAAATCAGAAAGGGTGCAGAGCCGATATGTTGGGGAGTTGTGGCACAGGCGATTGGGCCACTTGCATCATGGAGCTTTGAAGATATTGCAGCAGATCTCTATCAGTCATCCCAAAGGTACACTTGAGAATGTTGATACATGCAAGCGGTGTACTTTGGGAAAATACACCAAGTATTCCTTTCATGACAGAGACAGTTGATTAGAGGCTATTTTATAGCGAGTCCATTTAGATGTGTCTTGACCATTATCGACAACATCCATGACCAAATACATGTATTATGTTATATTTGTTGATGATTACTCTCGTATATGTTAGATATTTTTCATGCAGAAAAAGGATCAAACTTTCACAAATTTTGTGAGTTTAAAGCATTGGTGGAGAAATATTCGGGCAAGAAGGTTAAATCTATATGGATTCATAACGGTGGTAAGAATTTCTCAAATGAGTTTAAGAACTTTTGTGTAGTGCAAGGGATTAATTGTGAGTTGACGGCACCCCATAACCCTCAGGAGAATGGGGTGGCCAAGAGGAAGAAAAAAATTATAGTAGGTGAAGAAAGGGCAATGTTGCATGATCAGGGCCTACCACTACACTTGTGGGCTGAGGCATGCAACACATCGGTTTATGTTCAGAACTATCGCCCACATCAAATAGTTGAGATGAAGACACTAGAGGAGGCTTATTCTAGTAAGAGTCCAAATGTTGGTCACTTCAGGATTTTTGGGTCATCAATATATTTCCATGTGACCAAAGATGCATGGAAGAATATTGAGCCTACAGTAGACTTGGGGATATTTGTGGGGTACACTAATACAACCCACAACTATCAAGTGTGCTTTCTGGCCAACATGATGACAGTGGTCTGCATGGATGTTAGGTTCATTGGGCAGAAGTCCATGTGATTTTTCCTTGATAGGGATCTTGAGCTACATGCAAATGAGGAGCTTTTAGCTCCTAAGGTTGAGGACCCTCAGATTGATGTGGAGAAGCCACATGTAGAGGATTTGGGAATGGAGACATCCACTCAGGCAGAGTCTTCCAGAGAGGGAAGAAAGTGCACCAGAGAGGCTGGCATATTGTTGGATGATGCATGGGAGAATGTGGGAGCACCCACTTCTCAGCGTGGGCAGAGGAGGTCATCTAAGAGGTACACTAGATACATGGATCTTATGGGTGAATGTGTTGTGACTGAGCCATCTTCCTTTAAGGAAGCAATGCAATAGTCGGGTTGGGTTGATGCCATGGTGGAGGAGTATGATTACATAGTTCATAACAGTGTTTTGGATGTGGTCTCGAGACGAGAGGACAAGTTAGTGGTGAGATCTAGTTGGCTTTACAAGGTAAATCAAGTTGTATATGGTAGTGTGGAGAAGCATCAGGCTATATTTGTTGCTCATGGCTTTTCACAAGTAGAGGGGATTGACTACACTAAGACCTTTTCTCCTATTGTAAGGTACTCATCAATCAGATATATATTGGTACTATCTTCATGGATGGGTGGAAGATACATCATATGGATGTGAAGACAACCTTCCTTAATGGTATGATTGAGGAAGAGGTGTACATAGAGCAGCTTGAAGGTTTTGAGACCTTCGACCATGAGTCACATATGTGTCAACTCAAGGGTGTTGTATGGGCTGAAGTAAGCACCAAGTGCTTAGTACACCAGGATAGATAACTACTTCACTGGGTTGGCCTTCACAAAGAGTGAAGCAGATGCGAATATGTACCACATAATGGTGGAAGGTAAATTGTTGATCATTGTACTTTATTTTGATGATATCATACTAATAGGTGATGATTTGTTGATCAAGTCTTGCAAGGAGGACCTTGCAAGATGGTTTGCGATGAAGCACATGGGGCTCATACATTACTTTCTTGGCATGGAGGTATGGCAAGGAGATGGGGAGTTGTTTGTGTCTCAGGGAAAGTATGCCAATGAGATACTGAAGAGATTCTACATGGAGAGCAACGAACCCATGGATACTCCTCTAGAAGGTAACTGGAGGAATGAGGATGCTACCTCAACGGATGTAGTGGAAGCTACTGTTTACAAGAAGCTTGTGGGTTCACTCATGTAGTTGGTGAAGACATGAACAAATATGTGCTATGCAGTTAACCAACTTAGTCAAGTGATGGTTAGGCCTACCAAGATGTATTGGGAGGTGGTAAATCATGTGTTGAGATACCTCAGTGGAACTTCTCGATATGGAATATGGTAGAGACAGACAGAGGAAGTGAAGCTTCAAGGCTTCACCAATGCAGATTGGGCAGGGAGTCCATCTGACAGGAAGAGCACATCAGGCGGGATCTGTAGTATTGGGTCAACGATTGTTTCTTGGTACAACAGGAAATAGAGATCAGTTGCACTCAATTCAGCAGAGGAAAAGTACTGTTGAAGGAAATGTAACTAGGTTCGGTCTTCATAAATATACTTATGATATATGTACTTATTCAAGAAAAGAAATATTATTTTTATAATATATGTCAATGAGTTTCTTGCTCATTGAAATAGGTCTAGCACTATTTAAAGTGCTATATGTGAGTCAAATAGTCAAAATAATGATTTGAAGACCTTAAGGGCATGTTATACCTTGTATGTATATGTATTATGGTCAAGAGAATACCTCCAAGAAAATTCACAAGAATCCTCCAAGCAACGACATCCCTAAAAGAAGAAATCTGAAGCATAAGAGCAGTCCTCAAGTTGGCTTACAAACAAGTTATCTAGTCACCCTCAAGTCAACCTAAAATAAGGATCAAACACCTATATATAAGTGTCATACTCCACTCTAATACAATGCATTCATAACCTTGAAAATAGTGTAGAAAATGAGGTATAAGAAGGGTGAAAAAGTGACAAGAAAGGGATCCTCTAGTGCAGTGAGGAAGGGAAGACAAGACTGAAGGTTGGAATGTTGTTCTTAGGGTCATACACAACCACACGTGTGAAGGAAGGAGGTCTCTTTGTGGCCATGATAGTAGTAATATGTCAATTCAATCCTTATTAATGTTTGGGTTGGAAGTCATGGTCTACAAGGCCTCCCTCTAAGAGTGAAGGAGAGGCCCTCACAAATGAAGGAAGAAGGAACAATATTGAAGTTGAAGGGACTACTTTCTAGGGTAGAGAATAGTCACACGTGTGAGAATCAGATTTCTTCCTGCAGTCACAATAACCCTACATTACAGTTATCCAAGTTAGTTGATTGGTGAAAAGAATAAATGAAACTTCATAGGAAAAGGGTCTCATAAAAGGTCTCTTCTCTACAGCAAGTGAAATAAGGTTTGCTAACAAGTTGTAAGAAAAATGAAGTGCCAGAAGAAGGAGGAGGAAGTGCCAAAGAACAAAGTGTCGGAAGAAGTGTCAGGGAATAAGGTGCAAAAAGAAGGAAGGACTTTACTTGTGCTTGGAGGATACTCTTGTCAGGGCTCTAGGGTTTGGCATTGATCAATAGAAGCTTCAATAAGAGAAATTCACTAAAGGGTTTTCCTCTCAAGAGAAGAGAGGTTTTGGCCCTGACAGAGAGACAACATCTTGTGTTCTTGTTTTATGTTTTGGTAGCAGTTTAATGAAGTACACACATATGCACTAATAATAAGAAGAAGAAGAATAAGCTAATAAGGAAAAGTAAAAATAATCCACAAATTTTTATCAAGTAACGAAGAATCATACTACACTAATTTTCCCTAGATTCTTTAACATGGTATCAGAGGGTAGGTGACACATCAAGGAAAAGGCAACTCAAGAACACTAATCAAGGAGAAGCATCTACAAAGTTGAAGCTTCAAGCCTAGAAGTCTCAATCACTTCAAGAACAACAAGGGTCTACAATCCATCATTCAACAAGGAGGTCTACAAAGCTAAAATAAGAGCCTTACATAAATTCACCTACAAAGAAGAACAAATTGAAGCAAGACCTACATCAAGCTACAAGTCTTCAAGAAAATATCATCATCAAGAGAGTCCACTTGGAGAAGGAAACTTGAAAAACATCAAGATCCAGGGAATACAATCTATCAATCCTTCAAGAAGGAAGCAAATCCATTACATCTCAAAATTTATCAAGTAAGTACATGTCCCCTTATGAATTTACATCAATGTCTTTTTGCAAGGAAAGCAATAAATTGGTAGGTACCAATAAATTTCTTGCATGGAAGAAGAGGATTAATCTACTTCTCAAGGAGAATGAACTCCTAGAACATGTCAAAGGGAATATCACTGTCCTTGCTAAGGAACAAACTCAAGCCCTAGCAAAGTACAACAAGGATGGGACAAGAGCTCAAAGGATTCTCATAGAATCAATAAAAGACTCTCTCATTCCATATGTCTCTAAATTTGAGACATCGAAAGAAATTTATGATAAGCTAGTAGAGTTATTATCGACATCCACAACTGGAGAAGTAATATCTCTTAGGAATGAATTATACAAGATGAAGATAATAAAGGAAGGAATATCTCCCTACTTCATGAAAATATCTTAAATGAGAGATCAACTTCAAGAGCTTGGGGAAGTCATGTCTAACAAAGAGATGAAACCTGAAGTACTCAATGCTCTACCTGAGGAGTGGGGAAGCTTCACATCAAGCATATATTCCAAGAAGGAAGAAACCACTCTCAATGAAATATGGTCTCCATGCAGAACAGAGGAAACCAAACTTAAGGCAAAAGAAGATGTGGGATCAAAGGAGCAAGAATGTGCTACAGTGGCCAAGAGAAAGGGTAAATTTGGAAAGATTGGTCCACGAAGAACAAACGATAAAGTCATGTCCAAGATCAAATGCTTCGGATGCCATGAATATGGAAATTACAAAAGGAATTATCCTAAGCTTAAGAAGGACAACAATAACAAAATAAAGAGGGAAGAAGCTCACATAACTCAAAAAGTGAAAGAAGAAGGAAAGAAGAAAAAGAAGGAAGATCCTCCGGATCTCTACTATGACTAGGTCAAACTCTTTACGTCTAGACTTCCTTCAAATTTTTGAGTAGGATAGGAGCATGTAGGAATAGAATAAAATTTCATGGATATAAACATCCTCTAGAATCTAGAAGCATGATGTACATAAAGTTCTAGATACTCATGAAGATGTAGCATTTATGATAAGAACAAAAATGCATGAGTAGAAATATCTTCTAGAATATAGGAGCATGGCATATATAGGTCAAGGTATTTTCGTAGAAGAATCATACCTAGTATAGGACCTCATCCATGATGAAAGAAAAGTTGATCGTGATTAAGAATCTTAGAATACCTCCATCATAAAAAAGAAAAGAAACATTTGCAAGGCAAGGATCTTTAATATCCTATGATGGAATATTCAAAAGACGGTGCATGGACCAAAGCATATGTCTCATTGGGAATCCCATTCATGGGATTCAAGAAAAAGGATGATATGCGGGCAAGCTAAGATGAAGCAGGAAGGGCCACACCAAGGTCAATCAAATGAAGCTAAGATTATCAAATGAAAATCAATATGAGGTATGTATGCATCAAAGTTTAGTCATGTTATCATTTGTATATTATTGAGTCATGGGATAGTTCTATAACACGATCAATCATGAAAGAGTCTCTTTCACCATGAACATGCTTGAAGGCATGTACCCCAATTAATGAAGGTTAAAAAAAGAATATGCTCACATAAGGAGCATAATATTGTTGACTAAGAAGCAAGAAGACATGTTGACAAGTCTAGAAAGTAAGAAATGAAGGAATTCTCTCACAAGAACCATTAGATGGTTGACCTATCTATCTGATAAGCGTTGACAAATGGCAATAAGAGAGTCTAGCTTAATTTGTCCTTGAATTAAACTAGGAAATAAATTTAAATTTTATTATCATAGCAACTTAAAATAGTTAACTAAGTTTATTAAACTTAATTAGATAGGAAATTTGATTTGGAAGTCTTTCTGGTGTCATGTGTATGTTCTCCCTACTTTGTATGAGTCCGGTGTGAGTTAATTGTGAGTCTTAAAATATAAGACTCATTTTCATGAGTCGGTTCAGTTAAATTAGTTCTCAAACTGATTGAGGTGAACTAATAGTGAGTTAATTGTTAGTGGTGTCACTAATTAACTATGCCAGTTCTTGTGGTGAAATAAAATTATGAATGCAGATAGAAACAATTCCTCTAGCCTGATAGCGGGTATAGCCACAACCAATACATTTTATGGAAGGTTAGAACCAATATATAGGGCATACCTCTTAGTACGCTTATCCCATTTGGTTTTCTAGCCTGATTACCTTGCTTGCTCGCTTCAACTATCTCCCATTTCCTTCTTCGAACACTTGAAACAAGTAAACAATAGAAAACAACAACTGTGATAATAGACAAATTGTAATTCAACCTACTTAACAAGTCAAGAAGCATTAAGCCATAAACATGTGAGATGACACATTATGTAGGAAATTAATCGATAGTTGCATATATATTGAATCAAGAAGAGATTACAAGCATTGCCTTCATGTTGTTGTTCTCCTCCGACGAAACCAGGTTCCCACACACTTCTGTTATTATTCAATAATGGCCTCAACAATGATAGTTTTAAGGCTCTTCCCTTTAGGCTTCACACTAAACCAAATTCACACTTCTCCCTCACACACAACTAGAGATCTACAACTATGAATATCTTGTCGTTTACTCCAAACTCAATTAGCACTAGCACACCAACATTAACACTTCAACATTAACCTGTGCTTGGGAAAAATGGATGTTTATATAGCATGAATGGATGGGAGATGGTTCCTCTTCTCATGGGAGAATACCTTATCTCTTGAGGTAGTTCCATCCTTATAGGGGAAAGGATCCCAAACTGAGATCCTCAACTCCATCTGGCTCAACCATTTACCAGACTTCTGTTACGAAATTTCTAGAGCTGGAAGATTCAACTCATTTAAAAAACTTTCCGAAAGAGGTTCAGTGTGACTAAAACAAAGCCCAGTCACTCTGGTCAGCATGAGGAGGACAAAGGTCATTAGTGCCAGTCTTGTAAACTAGGAAAAACAAAATATTTTTAGGAAATGGTGCAAAAGGGAATTGTTCTACTCATGAAGAGGGACACAATGGGAGTTTCTTCATGAAGGGAAAGTATGTAGGGTTCACTATAGAGGTCCTCCAGGATCATGGAATGGGGAGTACAGGGATAGTGACAAAATGTTGTGTAACAGATTCCCCCTAAAGAGTGAAGGTCGAACTAGAGTCAGGGATGAAATGCTTTATGAATCAGTACGGGGAACCAAAGTATGTCATCAAAAAACATGCAAGCAAGTACAGATACATATACATAACTGAAAAATATGTCAAATGATACATGAATCATGGCATGGATGCAGCCATCCAGAGAATGATCATGTAAATGGATCCAGGCATTGGTGCAGCCATCCGATAAAGAGGATCATATCGAAACCAAGGTATGGTCGCAGCCATCCAATAATGAGAAGGATCACATATGATAACTCATGTTAGGGTTGCAACCATCCATTTGAGATAGACATATATATCAACATAATCATGTCACATTGCCTTGCAGCCTGGACTTTTGTAATCTTAGCCTAGGGTCTTGTGCTCCAACACGACCTGATCAAAGTACACATTCTAACATGTGAATAGATGTATTTATGTTGAACATGCTAGAAAATCGCTTGATTACCAGTCAATGATGTAAATTGTTAACAAGCGCAAGAGAAACCACCAATAATGACAATGGTCCTCAAGGTACTATCAACACAATTCACAAAATGTGAATAGAGGGACTGTAGTCGAACACCCATGAAATCACTCAATTGAAAGCCAATGATGTGAACATGTTGTCGAGCATGAAGAACTTGCCATTAAGGCATGCAATCTCTAAGGTAAAAGAAGGGATTCTCTCAGTCAACTTCCCGAATAATGAGTTGTAGTCGACAGGAAGAAACCATGTCAAAGGAGGGCCATAATGTATCCCACATCATTGACATGAGACAAAGGGATGCAAAATTATTTTGGATGATAAAGAGAATCAGAGGTAAGTGTAATTGGAGAATGAAAACTCTTGAACATATCGTCAACATGAATAGAAGTTTGGCAACTTTTGGACCCATAAGATCGGTGGTTATGATGATGTGGCAAAGATCAAATGGAAGGAAAAATGAATGGACCAACCCAGGAAGGTAAACAATAAAAAGGAGGATATCCCATCCCGACACGAAGCAAAAAGTTTCATGTTCAAGAGTGACCTTCCGACACAACTGATTAGATTTCCAAAATTTCCCCTACCATTTCTGGCAGGTACCCCAATTATTTTTTAATCGCAAGCTTAAAGGGGATAGCATATGCTTGCACTATAATTTCATCCTTCGGACGAATCCAACCTAGTAAGCTTAAAGAGCCCTAAGAAGGAGAAGCTCATGTTCATCATGGTGATGAATCTGATGTCGTTTAATATTTTAACAAGTCTGACAAAGGTGTAACTCGATATCTTTTTCATGTTTATAGAGTTTGAAAAAGACATGGAAAAGAAAACTCCACATGGTCCCTTTTCATACATTTGTGTCTCTTGAGCCCAAAAAGGTAGAAAACGATACTTGAGAGAATTGCTTGACCATTTCAGTCAAGGAGTACCTTTTCTGTAAATAGTGCACCCTAGCCCCAAAAAGGGGTAAACATATACTGGGCACATGACACTTTGCATCCATTAATAAGTTCGAAACAACAAGAGATCAATTATCTTTTCATGTTTAAAGGGTCGGAAACAAGCTTGAAAGAAGACCCCCCATTTTATTCTCTTTTACGAGTCAAAAGGGAAAAATACTAAGCAATCTTTTCATATGAGTTTTACGATTCGAGAAAAGAGATGAAACATGACTCGGCATCATCGTCGAGCATCCATCACCTGTCGCTGCACAAAAATGCAAAGTGAATTATCTAATTCTTGAGGTTAAATAACTCAAAATATTTTAAAAACCTAATATTTCATGAAAACTGAATAAAAGGGGGGAAAGTAAATAGTTTTTACCATTTACCATTTTACCTTACTATGAAAAACTTTTCACCCACTTTTTCCCTAACTATTCTAGATTAGATTGAGAGAGATCCGAGAGTCATTCATCGAGCCTCTAGTTGCAATAAGAACCAAATCCCTAAGCTCCATTTCCATACCATTTATTCTTGATTTCATCCATTTTTTGGATTTTTTAGGGAGGTTTTGTAAAAAAAACGCCCTCAGTTGGCATGAGTTCCAGCCACAAAATCGCGCTGATCGAGGGTGATTAAAATGTCCTATCTCACTGTCAGTGCAACTGTTTTTAAAACAGGTGCATCGGTGCCATGGACAAGGAAAAAATCATTTTCCTTTCAAAACCACTGTTGGAATCCAAATTTTATTGGCCAAAAATGATTATTGACTTGAATAAATGGTTTTTAAAGGAGAGAATCATTTAAAATCGTAGACTGGAAAGAATGTGAGCACAAAGATGTGGACACCAGGAACTGATGATCCAAATTGCCTTAACACTTTGAGGAACTGTGGGCTCCTCAAGTTCTTTCTCACACCAAGGGTGCGGTCCCAACCTGAGCTGCTTCAACACCTGATTAGTCTCTAGGACATAAATTGGGACATATTCATCATCGGTGACCATGAGCTAGAGTTAGAAACCTCAGACATATATTTCATCACATGACTATCCCAGAGAGGGGAACCAATCAACCTATACGGGTCACGATCGATTGGGGCAAGCATATCCATGTTGCTTGCCGAACATTTCCCTGAAGCCCTCAAATCCAAGAGTGGCAAGATTGAGATTGCCATTGTGCGAGATCTGACACAAAGATTGATACTTTTGACTATCAATAGAGTGGTAGGGTCCCAAGTAGTGCACAAGACTAATAAATCAAAATTTCTATATGCCATCAACTGTACAACAATGATGATCTTCAATTGGGCTGAAGCCATGAAGATCAACATAAAGCGACAGCTGACAAAAGCTAAGGTAGGGAATCTGAAGCAATTTTACTTTGAATTCGTACTAATGACCTTTTTTTGGAACGGTTGTTGATGTTCCAGTACCAGCTGACTGAGGTAGATCCTCTGATGCCACGAGACCCACGAATGGCTTGTTGGAATTGTTTGATGCCTAGGATCACTAGGGGCCAGCATATGTCTTATAGACCCACCTTCTTTTCATGGATACAATGACAACTGATCATTGTGGAGAATTGGCCATACAGTGGAACTGACTTCCATGGAGATCTCGACATGTCACTGCCAGATGGAGAAGATTTTGATGATGAAGGTAAAAAAAAAAAAATTGTTTTAATTTTGTGATTTTTTAAATTGTTTTTTATATATATGTGTTTATAACATTTCGTTTTGTCAATGCAGATGTTGGACCAGAGCATCCTGCCAGGATGTTCCCGATAGCTAGATGCATCGCCCGCCAGTTCGATGTCGCTGCTTATCAAGAGGGGAGTGACAATGAGGAGAAAATCATGAGGAACCTTGAGGGGTTGACTCGTGGTATCCCAGAGTATGCTCGAGTGGGAGACATTCCTTGCCAGTACCAGAGACACACGGTGGGAGTATCAGACTAGATCCACCAATTGTTGACTCGTGTTGCACAAGCAGTTTCATGCTACCACAATCACCCTGCTGATTAGTTCGTAGGTCCAAAATTTTACATTTTTGAGGTCTGCATGCCATGGATATATGAGGCCTGCGAGCTGCCAATGTTATTTTAACACACATATTATTTTTTGGGTTTTGATGTATCAAACATTATCACCATATATAGATATATGTTGTATTTTCCTGCTTACTATGGTACAAATGATTTGTTTTGTCTTTTCACATGTTTGGTAAATGTCTATCCAACACATAATTAGCTAATGCATCTATTAATGTATTCATGTGCCTAGGAATATGATGATATATAATGTAATCAAAATTCCTTTCTAGTAGATGAATACGTAGATACATTCTACATATCTGAGGGTTTATGATGGAATATTTCCTATTGAGTTGAAGGAGAAAAAGTTGTGAATCCGGGTTGAAAACCAACTGCGAATGTCAAGAGCAATGGCTTATTACAACGGTTCAATGAGTACATTGTATTCAACAATGTTAGTAGTTGTGCGACCTAAACAAATACCTTGAACATCAATCAACTCACCATGAGGGTCATAAATTTCCCATGCCGCGAAGGATAGATTCAGGGTACTACAGAAAGCACCATCAACAAAACCAATGTGAGGAGTCACAGAAAGCAGGGAAAAACATAGTAAACATGAAATTTGTTTGAAAAATAACACACCAAACCACACTACACAAAAATGAATGACACACTAATGCACACAAATAACCATGCAAGATGACCTAAGCATAGTACTTTTTGAGATAAAGCCTATTGTAGGGCTTGTCCAAAGGATTGCCTTCATAATCAATAAGCTTAAAGGCCCCTTTTTGCAAAACATGTTTTATAATGTAGGGTCCATGCTACATGGGCTCGAACTTACCTACCCCCAGCTTATCATTAGCATGATCGTATAGTGAAACCAAATCACCCTTTTAGAACGCGTGCAGGGAGACTGACCGATGGAAATGGGACTTGACTCACTTCTTTCGTGCTTCGATGACCAAAGCGACGAGATGACGAGTCTCATCCAGCCATTCTAGATATAAGAGGGACTCTTACTGAGGTGATGTTTTGGGGAGAAGTTCAACAACTAGCTTGAGTGAAGGAATTTCACATTCAATCGGTAATGTGGTTTCCAGAACGTAGACAAGCTGGAATGGTGTGAAACCATTTACGTCCTCAGTCGAGGTTTCGTAAACCCACATAGCTTAGAAGAGAATGAGATGCCAATTTGACTTGTGCATCCCAATAGTACGCTGAAGCATTGTAACCAAAACTTTGTTGACAACTTCAACTTGACCATTAGCCTGAGGGTAATATGAGGTTGAACCATTGTGGTGAAAACCGAATGTAGAGGTCAGCTTAGCCATCATGTAATCTTGGAAATGGGAGCCATGGTCTGTGAGAATGGATTGAGGTACGTCAAACCTAGAAATAACGTGATTGAAAAGAAATTGAGTCATTGCTTTACCATCTACAGAGTATGTAGGCATCGCTTTGGTCCATTTGGTGAAATAATCCACAACAACAATAATATAACCATGCCCCCCAACCGAATAAGGGTTACATGGCATATAGTCAATGCCCCATTTGGAAAAAGGACCAATGGTAACGATAGGGTGCAGGTGAGTGGGTGGGGCACGCATATTGTGTTGGTAAATTTGGCATTCATGGCACTTAAAAATAGCAAGGATGTAGTCCTTGAAAATGGACTACCAAAAATAGCCAGTGCGAAGGATTTTTTAAGTGGTAGCATAGCCAAACATATGATCACCACATGCCCTGGAATGGCAATCATTGAGAACTCTCTCAGCCTCTTGGAGAGTAAGGCATAGATGAATAACTGAACCAACACTGAGACGGTATAAAGTATCGCCAATAATACAATAGGGTTGGGAGTGATGCTCAACTCCTTGGCAATCATCCTTAGTCAACACGAACCAGAACGTGGACATCTAGAGCTACACGATGATATCATCGTACCATGGGTCAAGGGTGTTGATCAGGAAAAGAGTCTCATTTAGAAGCTATTCATCTGCACCAATGGGGAGAGATGTAGAAGGAAGGGAACAAATCAACTCGGCGAAAACTAGTGCCTTCTTAGATTTGGTGGTGGTAAACACCAAATTGAATTCTTACAGGATGATAATCCATTTAGAATACTTTCCCCCTAGAAACTAATGAGTTAGGATGTAGTTCATGGGGTTGCACTCAGAAATCACAGTAGTAGTGAGTAAGAGAATTTAGTTCCAAAAGCACTGAACATTCTGTACGACAGCCAAATCCAACTTCTCAACATGGGCATAATGTGTTTCAATGTCGAGGAGATTATGACTAAGGTAGTATATAACATGTTTGTTGCCTTCGCCATTGTATTAGACCAATACCATAGAAATGGTGTTAGGGGCTGCAGCTAGGTAAATGAATTGATCTCGATGATAATCCGGGGGATACAACAAAGGATAATTTATGAGGACAACCTTGAGGTCATCGAAAGACTTTTTTGCAACCTCATCCTAGACAAAGGATGTTCCTTGTTTGAGCAATTGGGTGAATCCTGAAGCTAGCCAAGCATAATTGGGTATGAAGTGAGAGAGGAAATTTTCCTTTCCTTGCAGGCTCTAGAGTTGGTACAATGAAGATGGAGGGAGTAAATTTACAATGGCCTCGACTTTAAGCGGGTCAATGTGGATACCGTCCTTGGAAATGATAAAGTCGAGGATTTGTCCGAATTCAATACAGAAAACACACTTATGCAGGTTTAACTGAATGTTGTAGTGTCTACAATGAAGAAAAATATGTCGAAGATGGTCAGGGTGATCATGGAATTTACGAGAATGAGCAAGAAGGCCATCCAAGTAGGGCTGAAAAATGTTGCGAATATCATGAAATGCATAGGATATGGCTTGTTGAAAGGCAGCCCCCACATTTTTGAGGCCAAAAGGGAGCTTTTTGTATGTTAAAGTACCCCATGGATAGATAAAATATGTATTTTATTGATTGGCTGGTGCAATGTTAATCTAGTTGTAACCAGAAAAGTCATCCATAAAGGAAAAAATTTCACTCCCAACACATTCATTGATGATCTGATCAATGAAGGGAGTAGGGTAGTTATCCTTAGGACAGACATGATTGAGATCACGGTAATCAATGCAAGCATGGATCCTTCCTTGTTTATTTGTCACCGGGACAATATTTGACACCCAATCTGTAAGAGGGATCAGATAGATGAATCCAGCTTTGAGAAGTTTTTCAACTTCACCCTTGATAGTGGTGGCTTTATTAGGGTGCACTGGGTGGAGCTGTTGGTGAACGAGCTTCACGTGAGGGTAAGTTGGTATTTTGTGCATAACAATGCTAGGATCAATGCCAGACATTTCTTCATATGACCATGCAAACACATCACGGAATTCTTGAAACAAATGAGTATAGGTCTTGATCTCATCCAGAGAACAAGTCACCCTACACTACAACAAATCCTGTGATTAGCATCCTTTTTTACTTCTTTTTTTGCATCTAGAGCCCATTTTTGGTGCTATTTGCATCCATTTATCAAATATGGTGCAAAACTTGACACAAAATTTTCATCGAGTTTTGCACCACGTCTTACACCAAGTTTAGCACCAGG
>APFE031726764.1:112987-177214 GCA_000404065.3 Pinus taeda | reverse complement strand
TATGCCTTTTGGCTTAACTAATGCTCCTGCTACTTTCATGAGATTAATGAATGATGTACTCAGACCTTTTCTTGATGATTTTGTTATTGTGTATCTGGATGACATTCTGATTTTCAGTAAAACGTGGGAAGAACACTTAAAGCATGTTAATTAGATTTTTGAAAAGAGAAAAACTTCATGTTAAACTCTCAAAATGTGAATTTGGCAAAACATCTCTGAATTATTTGGGTCATATAGTAGGGGGTGGTGAATTGAAGATAGATCCCTCTAAGGTGGAAGTCATTGTGAACTGGCCTAAACCCAAGTCTGTTACAGAAGTGAGAAGCTTCTTAGGGGCAACACAATATTGGAGGAAGTTCATTTCTAACTTTTCCTCAATTACATCTCCCTTACATGCTTTGACAAGATTGAACAAGGTGTTTCAGTGGGGAGGCAAACATCAGAAAGCCTTCGACAACTTGAAAGAAAAGATTAGTACAACACCTGTACTAGCACTGCCTGATCTGCAAAGACCATTTGAGATCCAAACAGATGCCAATGACTATGCCATGGGAGCAGTGTTGACACAGCACGGTAAACCCATATGCTATCATTCTGAGACTTTTAACCCTGCAGTAGTTAACTATCCTACATATGATAAAGAATTGTATGCATTAGTTTAGAGTGTGGAAAAGTGGAAACATTACTTAATGAGCAAAGAGACAGTAATACATACTAATCATCAACCACTTCAATATCTACACTCCCAAACTAAGTTGCAACAATCAAGACATTATAGGTGGATAGGTTTTCTACAACAGTTTCATTTAGTCTTCAGATATAAAAAGGGCATACACAATAAAGTTGCAGACATGTTATCTAAACCCATTATAAATGCATCTACTATACTTAAGCATAATTTTGTGCTACATGAAAGCTATATTGAACAATATGCTAAAGATATAGACTTTAAAGATGTATATGCAACTTTAAGTCAAGGCAAACGAGTAGAAGAATTGGATTATCATGTAAAGGACCGACTCTTATACTATTTTGGGAAGTTATGCATTCCACAAACTGAGAGAGTAAAGATAATTAGAGAAGCACACAATCCTCTGATATCAGGTCACTTTTGGGTAAGTAAAACAATTGCACAACTGCAAAGATTTTGTTATTGGCCAAAAATGAATGAGACAGTTTCTAGATATGTAAGAGGGTGTATTATGTGTGCTAAAAGCAAGCCCAACAACAGAAAACTAGGCTTGTACACTCCATTACCAGTACCTTCTCACCCTTGGGAAAGTGTTTCTGTGGATTTTGTTGGAGAACTGCCTAAATCTAGGAAAGGTCATGATTATCTATATGTTGTTGCGGATAGGTTCAGCAAAATGTGTATTTTGATACCTTGTAATAAACAGATTACAGCGGAACAAACTACAAAACTGTTTCCATTATATCTGATCGAGACACCCAATTTGTGGGGAAGCTTTGGTCAAGTCTGAGGGAACTAATGGACACCAAATTGAAGAAAAGCACAACTTTTCATCCACAAACTGATGGCCAGACATAAGTAGTTAACAGGACAGTGATCCAGTTACTCAGAGGATATTGCAGCAAACATCCTAAGCTTTGGGATGAACATTTGTGTTATGTGTAGCATGCTTACAACAGAGCAAAACATTCTTCTACATAGAGATCTCCTTTGAGACCTGTTTTGGTTTCACACCAAGGTCTCCTTTGGATTTTGTCTTTGGTAACGATACACAGTTGAGGGACACAGTGATGTGGATAGGGCAACTAGGTTCATTGAACAAATCCAGGAGATCCACCAGGCAGTACAGGAACAGCTGGAAAAGAGCCAAGCCAAATACAAGGCAAGGCATGACAAGCATCGGATGAAGCATAGTTTCCAAGTTGGTTACCAAGTTTGGTTTTATATCAGCAAGGACAAGATGCAAGGTGAAGGTTAAAAGCTGAATCCTATCAAGTATGGACCTTTCAAAATACTTGAGAAGATTTGTGAGAATGCTTTTCACCTTGATCTACCAGCTTACATGCACATCTACTCAGTCGTAAATGCAGATTTATTGAGATTGTTTGAACCCTCACTAATTGAGGGTCCCAAAGAGCAAAGTCAATTGCCTTCTATTGATGACCTGATACTTGAATATCTTAATGGATTGTCGGAAGACACAGTTCTGGACCGGAAGGTGAGGACGACGCGCAGAGGAGATGTTGAGTACCTAAGAGTAGGGCTCAAGGGTTCAAATTCGAGCAGTGCAAAGTGGATCGAGATTGGATAAGTGAGACAACAATACCCTCACTTAGTCGAGGCTTGAAAACCAACTTTTGGTCATCCAAAATCTTTTTCAGTGGGAAGGCCATGATTCGAATTGGATCCATGAAGAATAATCAAAGTACCATGACTATATCGAATTAGGACAAAACTTCAAATTCAAGAGCATAGAGCGATCAAGAAAACCTCTAAACAGTGGCAGTGGGCAGCCAGTGAAGAACGACGAGGACCTCGGTCAAAGCGCGCTGACCAAGGCCCATGGAGACTGTGCAGGAGGCCAAACTGGCACTTGGGAAGCCCAAATTAGGAAAAGGAGGCAGTTTTTGAGCGCATCGCTGGGCAAAACCCCTTGAGAAGGAAAGGCCCCGAAGCGCTCGGTTGCATGAAAGCTGGGAAAACCGTGGGGAAAGCATAAAAGGCTGAAGGCGGGACCCAGACTCCAAAACCTGTAGTATATCGAGGGCACCCTTGGGTGGTAAGAGGATTTGGCTGAAACCTAGTGATTCCATTCAGCGCCTGACGCATGGCAGGCGGAAGAGAGAGAAAACCGCCGCTCATCGCATGCTAACGGTCGAGCAAGTCAACCGCGCGAAATGAGTGAATGACGTTGGATCTGGAGGCCCTAGATCTAATGGCTGAGAATGCGCCCGATGAAAGAACCAGATTTGACAGGGGCTTAAGCCGAGATCTATAAGAATTTGAGGTCTGATTTGACCACCGAGTAGGCGGATGACTCATTCCATAGTGTAACGGGAAAACCGAACCCACAAGGAAAAGCTGGCACAGTTCGAAGGAGGACAAGAGGCCATTCCCTATGAGTCGTTGATGATGATGCCAATACAGGGAACTCCAAGTGAGCAGCAGCAGGCGACCTGACAGAGGAAGAAGAGGAATCGAACAGTCATGAGATCGACTAGCTTTAAAGCCATGAATAGAGACAGAGAACAGGGACACCGAGAGGAAGAACCATAGAGAAGAAGACGAAGACAGAGAAAAGGAAAGACAGTAAAGAAAAAAGCAGAAAGACAGAGGGCCAAGCTGACCAAAGGCAACATCGAGCACCAGAGAGGTCAAGAGTTGGTAAGGAAAAGAGTCTGTGCACTCTAGTGGCTTGGGGAATCCAAGGACCACCCTGCCAAGCAACTCTGTTTTAGGAGACTCAGATTGAGCTCCTCATTGTAATTCTCTTCTTTATAGACACAATAAAAGAAGGCCACCACTGAAAGCTGGACCAGAGACGTAGCCCTGGAGATTAGGGTGAAATCCTTATTAATTGTTGTGTTCTTGTATTGCTTACTATGTTTCTCTACTGTTTCCCACATTTCCAGTGTCTATGTATTTCACAATCTGATCGATCCGTTGCCTAAAATCGCATAGACACACACCCAGCACATGAGTCTATAATACCTTCATTCAATAACTCTTTAATTGAAGTCACTCAAAGGGTGATTATCAGATTAGTCTTGAACTATTAAATTTGGTACAATTAATAATTTCACTACTAAGCTCTTCATTGGCATATTCTTTTTTACTGAGGTTTGAAAACTGAATTTTAAGAGTTTGGGCAGTTCAAGGTAGAGTTATCACCAATAGGATTTCTTGAAGATGAGGAAGGTTTGGATTTGACATATGTATTACAAAAGGATATGCAACTAAAGCTAAAGAAGGAATAAATAGTAAATTTCTAAACGACCTCGTTTTTTATGGACTTTGCAAAACTTGGAGAGCTAAGTCACCACCTTTAACTGAAGAACATATCAAATCTAGGTTAATGTGTATTAGTAGGCACAACTAGGTGGTTTCTCAAATGGACTTAAGCACTTTGTGAACATATATGTATCATCAAAAATAAGATCTAATAATTTCTAGGTGATAATAAGTGTTTTTGAGAAAGTATGAGGTTTCATGTGGGTTTGTATGTTTCGTCTAGTTTGGGTTAATATTGTGAGTGAGGACTTCAAAATTTTGTGAGGTTTATTACAGAGAAATACAATTTAATCATGGTAATTTATCTCGATTCCATTGTTTCTCTCAAATACAATCTCCAAGCCAAAGTGGGGATTTTTATAATATCTCAACACTTAATCTATGAGGTCCAATAGCTTAGGGATCATCTTATATTGTATTACTATAACATTTTCAAGGATTCTACTATTTTCTTAGCTATTAGATTACATGGAGGAGATGCAAGTAAGGGTGCAACCTCATGATCCAAATCACCGTTTAAAGATGTGGTAAAAAAATAAATCATTTTTCCAAAAGATGTGAATCTCTCCATGCTGCATGCATATATAATGGTAAAGTTAAAAGACGGGTTGTCATTGGAATTGGAAGTTAGTTATATCCATTTTAGCTACAAAAAAGGAACAAATATTTGTAGGTTCGATGGATAACAGCCTACTTCTACAAATTTATACGAGTGGATACAAACAATTTGGACAAAAGAGTGTGAGAGATCACTTTGCTACAAAAAAAAAATTTATTGTCCTTTTTTTCAATCATGATGTGAATCAAAAAGTGATGGAGGATTGACCCTAGTTTTGGAAAAGAGAAAGATAATTTATAACATAGTGTTTCGAGTATTTGATCTTAACACTTCATCAATTTCCAAAATGGTCATATGGATTTGCTTACCCAATTTTCCATTATGGTTTTGGCGTTTACCAATTTTCAAGGACATTGGGAATATTTTCGATAATTATATTAAACAAATGTCTAGAAATCTAAGGTAGGCCTAGCCACACATGCTTGTATTTTGTAACAACCTTTGGTATATTTCCTATGTAAATAAATAAAAATAATAACCAAGGTCATGGGACATGTATTATAAGTTGAATGTTGGGCAAAGCATAATGATGGGGATCATTGGTGATTATTTAATGGCTATGCAAATTGGCAAAGGTAGAGTGGCATTAATTAGCATTTTATTTATGAAAATACTGGAAAATAAGAAGAAAAAAGTAGATGAAATGTCACAAAATTGTTTGAGGAGGAAATTGAAGGAAAATTGAGGCCTAAAATAGAGGCCTCAATGATAAAAAGGTTTTTGAGGATCAGTTCAAAACTTTTGGTACATTTTAGATTGGAGCTCTCTTCTATTCTCTCTCTTTCATACTCATGCACACTTAGAGAAATCTTGGAGAATTGTTGGAGCATGCTTGTAGCACTCTAATTTTCATTGGATTTGGAGAAAGCAGGCAAAGGAAAGCACAAGGGAACATGTAGATCAATAACTAGAGATGGATTGCTTTGCAGGTAATAGGTTGCATGTGTGATTTTCCTTGTTAATTATGGATGCATGGTATATGCATGTATTATTTTGTTATGATCTGCCATTGGCATGGAGGATTGCCTGGATTGACAGTGGGTTTTCCTAGCCTTGCCATTTTCTAGATATCCATGGTGTTGTGGGTTTTCCCACTTGTTGTTTTTGTGATTGGTGTTTGTAATTCCTTATGGTTGTGGGTTGGAACAAACACTATAGAAGCCCTAGAACAACTTGGGTTGAGTTACTAGTCCTGGAGCCTAGGTTGGAAAAACGCTCTAAATCCCTTGTTGGGTTTAGTTACTAGTCCTAGAGCTGGGTTGGACAAACACTCTGTAGTCCTGGAAGGTTGTGGGTTGAGTTACTAGTCCCTGGAGGCCTGGACAGCTTGGGTGGAGACCTACTTGGTTGGTGTTAGTGATTTCCGACTGTGAGGGGGAATCACAGGTTGAGGGTTGAGGTGGTTTGACCTCTAGAATGCGTAGTTTGATTTTGTTTGGTTTATTCCATGAGATCCCACATTCACACTTGGAATGTGGTGCGATGGTGATTGTCTGAAAAAGAGATTTGGTTCTGCCCAATGTATGGTCGGGTGGTACGTGGAAGTCTCTGACTTGGTTGGATTTTGTATATGAAAATAAAAGCCCTTTTCCTATGGTATTTTATGAGTACTTGTACTTGATATTATGTGGCTTTGATGGATTTTCTATCATGGTTATTATTCTGGTTAAATGTTGGTTATAGATATGGTTTCATAAGAGGTCCTAACTATGGCTCTTGATATGTTTTGCTTGTTGATGAATGGTTAATGAAGGCATGAGCTAATAAATGTTACTGCAACTATTATGAGAGGGCATTAGACCTTCTTGAAGATTCTCAAATAAGTATCAAACCCATATATATATATATATATATATATATATATATATATATAACTGAAACAGGTATATTTTATTATAGGGGTTTGGTTGGGTCGGAGCCTAAACAACCAACGTTACACAACATTTCCATACATCTTAATTAAGCTTGATCTACTCTTTAACTTGAATTAAGGAATGCATGATAAGATAGGGCTATTTTCGTTAATATTGAGATCTCCCAGTGTTAGGAGGCAACCTTTGTTCACCATTACATCTGCTTCACTATTCGAGCTTCTGAGAATGTGGAAAATTTTGAAGGAAGTGAAGTCCTGTAGAATTATCTTTAACCTTTTCAGAGACTTGTTGAGGATGGTGTTCTTGAACTAGTCCTTCGAGTTGATCTTCTTGATGAGAATTTCTGAATCTCCGAACGCTTGACATTCTTTAATGCCTCTATCACAGACAATTTGGCAGGCTTTTGTGAGTCCACGAAGTTCTATCTGGTTGTTTGTATGAGGACCAAGCCCCCAGCAGAAGTAGTCTTTTCTAGAGTTGTCTGGGGAGTAGATAACTCCACCAGCCCCTGCAGCCCCAAGGTTACCCTTGGAGGCGTCGTCAGAGAAGATAGTAGTTTTATTTCGGGACCCCCACCATACTTGAAAGGTATCATCTGGTTCTCTAATTCTCCAAGGTGGATTGGGAAGAGGGAGGATCTAGGCATTGCCTTTAGGGTGAGAGCTATGGAGATTCAGCTAGTTCTTTTCAAAGGGGGGGGGAGAGGAGTCTGATTTATGAGATTACAGTAGAACAGATTGAAGGAGAAGGGCTTTTGCTTTGGCAGCTGATTTTGCAGGATTGCAAGGAGAGTTGTTGAAGGTCAAGTTGTTCCGGGCGAGCCAAATTTCCCGACACACAAATTTGGGGATGGAGAGCCAAATGTGGTACCAAAGTGAATTGATGGGGATGTTATGAGGATAGCTTTGGAGCCAAGAGGAGTAGAGATCAACCACGAAGATATGTTGGGGATGGTGAACCTGGAATCCGAGAAGAATTAAATTCCAAATCTCTATGGCAAAATTGCAATCTATGAACAAATGAGAGGCTGTTTCTTGAGCATTTCTGTACATCACGCATCTGTGTGGTCCTACTATATTTCTTTTTAACAAATTATCTCCTGTTAGCTGTTTGTTGTGCCTGAGGATCCAAAAAAAATAAAAATACTTTGGGAAGCCCGGTAATGTTCCAAACCTATTTCCATATGGTGGGAGAGCAAAGTCTGTCATTCTTTGGATGCAGGGCAATATATCCCATTGCTGAGGTGTAAGATCCAGAGCCGCCCCATCGCCAGCTGTCTGGGTTGTCACGATGAACAGGGGAAGCATTGATGAGAAGCGATTTGAGCAATTCAAGTTGACTGTGTAGATGCACTAGCTCGTTTGGGAAGTCCCAGTCAAACCAATTCCCACTGCTGTCCCACGCAGAGATGTCAAACAACTTACGAAAGCCTATGCTGAGGAGCCAGCCACTTAGCTCTTGGATCCTGTCATGGGAATTGAGAGGAGCACAATTCATTATGTAGTCTCCCCACAATAATTTTTATTTTTATTTTTATTTTTATTTCATTGCTAGGTATGCGGTACAGATGATTCTTGAAGCTGTTGATACTATTTTTGCAATGATTCCATGTTTGAGTGCCTGTGGGAGTATTGTCCGCTGATAAATGCCTGAGAGAGATCCCCTGCGCATATTTGGTCCTAAGCGTTTCGCTGACAGGATGTGAAGGGTCAGAGTAGATTTTCCAAAGGAGCTTGCAGCCAAGTGCGAGATTAGAGAGAGCTGGGTCTCTGATCTAGAGTCCTCTGTCCACTGTTGGGCGCTTAACAAGATCCCAATTTGCAAATTCAGTTTTCTGTGATTGCCTTTGCCTCGTTTCCAAAGAAAATCTCTCAAAAGACCATAAATTTGTTCCATGATATGTTTTGGTGCAAGAAGGAATGAGGCTTGGTAGATGGGGAGGGCAGATAAAACTAATTCTAATAAGATGGTTTTCCCTCCATCGATAAGCCAGTAACCTCCCCAGGAGATGATCTTGGCTTTAATCATGCTGATGATGCCATGCCACAGAGTTCTATTATTGACTCCAGATGTGAGAGGTAAGCCAAGATATTTGATGTTGTCCCAATGAGCAAAGCACTCAAAGCCAAGAATCTGAGCTATGTTGTTAAGACTATGTTGGTTCACATTTCATCCGTAGATCGAACTCTTTCTATCATTTATCAATGCTCCTGAGGCTCTGCAGTAACTTTTTATAACCGTGTCAAAGGAGGTAGCTATTCTGATAGAGGCTCTGCCTAATAGGAGAGAGTCATCTGCAAAGAGTGCATGGTTTATAGGCTTTAGAACATTCGAAGTACGAATTTTGGGGAGTCCACTAGTGTTCATTTCTGCAGCAAGCTTCCTGCTGAGAGAATCCGCCATAAGAATATACAGGAATGGGGATAACAGACAACCTTGCCTCAAGCCACAATAGACTTGGAAGAAGGATGCTCGGCGGCCATTGACCAGGGGAGCAATGCAAGGATTTTTGATGCAGGCTTTGATGAGGTTGATAAATTGAGTAGGGAAGCCGAACGATTAGAGAACTTGGAGCAGGAAGGAGTGATTGACCCTGTCGAAGGCATTGGCCATGTCGAGCTTGATCAACATCCCCTTTTCTTTCCTTTGTTTACTGAATGGATAGCTTCCTGAACTTGAATGACGTTATCTAAGATGTGTTTGCCTTTGATGAACCCCCCTTGGGGACTGGATATTAATTTGTCAAGCAGGAGTTTGATTCTGTTTGCAAGGGTTTTGGCCAAGATTTTGCAGGAGGCATTACATAGGGAGATAGGCCTAAACCTGCCAAATTTTTTTGGATTGACCTCTTTTGGGATTAATGCTAGGAAGGTTGAGTTGATGCCTCCCCTAACCTTAGCTTTGCTAAAAAATCCTTTTATCATTTCAGCAGATCTGTTTTGATGATCTTCCAACAGACTTTGTAGAAGTGAATTGTGAAGCCATCTAGCCTGGGTGACTTGTCTGATTCCATTACCCATTTAACTTTGATGATTTCTTCTTCAGATAGAGGTTTCATGAGATTTTGATTGTCCTCTTGATTGATGAGATGGGGGATGTTGGAGAGGAGGTCTTCGATGTCTTCTAAACTGCATTCATTCCCAAGCCCATAAAGATTTTTGAAATGATTTTCAGCTGTTGTTTTAATTTGGTCAATCTTATTACAAATCTGTCCTTCTTCATTCTTGATCTTAGAGATATGGTTCCGAGATAGGCGGGCTTTGTATTGGCAATGGAAGAATGAAGTGTTTTGATCTCCTATCTTGAGCCACAGACTACAGGATTTGAGTCTCCAGAACTCTTCTTCCCGTTTGAATGAGTGGTGGGTATTTCTTTGGTGAGCAACCTCTTTATTTAGAATTTCAGGGGTGATGTAAAGACCTTCCATTCCCATTTGCGTAGTTTCCAATAGCTGAACTTCTTCATTGCTTTGATGGAAGAGGGATTTGGGGAGGTTTCTTAGCCACTCTTTTAAGGCTTTTTTGGTGGCTTTTAATTTTTGCTCCCAAACATAGCTTGGGGATCCATTGATAGGGTGTCCCATGCAGATTGAACTGTGTCTAGAAAGCCTTCTTTTTCAATCCAAAGAGGACTGCATTTAAAGGGGATTGGTCCAAGATCATCCTCAGGATCCATGAGGAGTAGAATTGGCTTATGGTCCGAGGTGAGTTTGTGAAGAATTTTTGTAGAGATAAGAAGATTTTCCAATAACAAGGAGCTTTGTAGTAGGAATCTATCTAACCGGGCAGATATGTGGTCAGTCCCAGTTCTATTATTGGTCCAAGTATATTTGCCTCTTACCAGGGCAAAATCTAGAAGGTCCCTCTACTGCATTAATTCTTCCACCAAAGGCCGCAGTTGATCTTTGGTGCTGTTTCCCCCCCTTTTTTCTTTTGGCTTCATGACTATGTTGAGATCTCCACCCAGGATGATGTTGTTGGGGAGTGGAGGTCTAAAAATTCAGAGAGAGAGTTCCAACATTCTCATTTTTCAACATAAATGACAGGAACATAGAGAATGAATAGGGCTATAGTTAACTTACTTTCTAGATGCTTGAGCTCGGTAAAGATCCAATGCTGGGTCTCAAGAGAGTTAAGCAGGTGGAAGTGGTCTTCAGACCAAAGAGTTGCAACACCTCCTGAAGTTCCCCTCGAGCTGACTGCTTTGCCTGCATTTGTCTTCCATTTAGACTTGCTAATATCCATAAGGGCTTGCCCTTCTATTTTAGTCTCTTCGAGCAGGAGGATATCTGAGGGCTCTATTTTCAGTAGATCTTTGATGGCTTCGATTTTTGGTTAGGTCCCCAAACCGCTGCAATTCCAAGAGACTATACGCATTATTTACCTGGCGAGGGATTTGGGATTCCTCCCTTGGAAGGTCTTGCTCTAGTGTTTCTCCCGATTGTCATTTCTATTGTGGATTGGCTGCCTTTCATTTTTAGGCGTTCTGCCTCCTCTTCTCTTACTACTTTGTGAGGCTTCCTGCGTGCTCTCTTCGAGGGCCTCTCATAGATCTCTTCCTCTGAGGAGTTAGAGGGTTCTGCCACCTTTTTCTTTGTTATATCTGCATACGAGGGGATGCAGGGGCTACCTTGAGAGGCACCAAGCGAGGTAGCTCCGCCTCCATCTTTGTCAGCTTGAGGATCTTCAATCTGAATCGGAGTAATCAGATCTTCTTCTAGAGGATCTAGTAAAGATCTTCCTTTGGGATTTGGGTTCTCATCTGGGGCCTGGGGGTTCCTTTTTTCGCTTCCATGTTCTTCCAAGTTGTTCCCCTTGTTGGGTCCTTTCTCAGTTGATTTTGCATGTCCATTTTTCTGAACTGAGGTCCACTGTTCTCCCTTCAATTTATCACTCTGTTCTTCAACTTTTTTCTTGCAGTATCACACAAAGTGTCCATAGCCATGGCAGTGTCTACATTTAAAATGAATCTGCTTGTTCTCCAGGTCTTGAATGTGAGACCATCCGGCAACTGTGAGTTTTATTGCTTCTGGTAGTCCTTCTTCCATATCCACTTCCACGCATATTTGGGCATAGGAGTATTGGTCTTTCCTGGCAACCTGATCGATGTATTTACCAAGGGAGTTGCAAATGATCTGGAGAGATTTTTTATTCCAGCAGTGCATGGGAAGGTGGGGAAGTCGCACCCATACTGGGACTGCAGCGGGAACATCCTAGGTCAGATCAAGTCTGGAGATCATTTGTTTAGATATAAACCTTGCGCCCCCATGAAATAAGGCCCATTCCAGAAGATGAGGCTTCGATCCTCGGCATATTCAAACACGAACACGAAGAAGCCCTTGCCTACAAAATAAGATTTGATACCTTCCTTGATCAACGGGGACCAGTTTCTCTTGATCCAGTCTTCAACTAATTTGGGTGAGGGCCGAAGGCTTGTAAACTACCCTATGAGGCCTCGATCAACAAGATTCAGTGCTGAGCGGCAAGTTTCTTCCACAGGGAGGGCCATCGTGGGAATGTAGTCCTTCTTTTTTACAAATTTTTGTCACTGTGCTGCAGGGGGCTGTTTGCCGCATGCAACCACCATCTTTTGGAAATCGAGGACTTTAGGAGGGAGGGGGTGGGGGGGGTTCGAGCCCCCATCGCTAGTCATGGTTGCCTGGGAGGGCGTGCAACTGCTCAGCTATGTGCATGCGCAACGCAAAAGCTCGAGGGAGCTAGATCCAAAGAAATGATGAAGCTTGGAAAAAGAAAGAAGTAGAACAAATGAATGAGAATTCAAAGCATAACATTTACGTGGAGCAAGAATAACCTGCAAACCCATATATTTAGATATGCATTCATGACCTATATATTACATGTCCTCAATATGTTTGACGAAATGACTGTCATGATTAGGCTTGGTTAGGTCAATTCCTTGATCAAGTTTTGTATGAATAGCTTTGTCTTGATGTCATTTATCATTCTAGAAAGTCTCATTGAGTTATAGGTAGTGGTTTGGAATATAGCCTTAAATGGTGGCTCAAATTCTAGGACTGCTACCTTTGAACTGGAGAAATTGAGTTACAACCACATGGTGCATGCTTGTGCATGAGGTTGGAGACTGCCAACCACATGGAGACCTTGTTGTGGGTGCAGTTGGGGACCTAGGTAAGAGAAAAGGGTGTCCAACTCAAGTTTTGGCCACCTGGGGTGGTTACTTAGCCTCTGAGTGACTTGTATCCAATATAGGATGTTATGGGATGTCATTTTGTCTTCTGTAATTGGCCCCACTTCCTTAATGGGACCTAGGAGGTCGAGTCATGTCGTAGTAGCTCTTCCTCTCATGTTTACCCTAGAAGGGTGGTGAAACTAGGTAAATTTGGGAGGGGTGGTTACATATTTTTATTGAGGTAAATCTCAATAAACGCTTTCCAAATAAAACTATTCTTAAATCAGATATTTTTAGGTGGACATACATTTTTTATAATGAGAATACAACTTTGTAGTGTCAAATTTGTAAACAAATGGAACACTTCCAAGATACTTGCTCACATGCTCAACCCCTAGAAAGAAAAGGTCCAAGATAAATACAAAGAGTTGGTGATATCTCAAGCAATAGAATTCCATGAAGCACGCGAAAAAGTAAAGGATTTACAAAAATCTTTGAAACTAGAAAGGGATGAAGATGTTGGTCCATAAAATTTAAATGAAGGTAACCTCTTTCTAGCATAGAGTGAAGAGGACAAACACACTTTGGACATCACTCCTTTAAGAATTTGTGGTATTTGTGGACACCTCAATTGGAGGAGTGAAGAGAGCTCATGATCCAAAGATTAAAAAATAGGCTAAAAAATGAAAGTGCTTGAAATCTCCCAAAACTGGCATCAAGTGTAGTGTTTTTTGTCCTGATTCTAATGATGCTTGAATCATCTCAATCTGACATCATGTGAAGAATTTATGACTTTATGAAGTTTTTGACCAATAGTTAAAAGTCAACAACAGGGTTGAATGGGTTGTTGGTTGGGCATTCCGTATAGTTGACGCCATCAACTAATTGTGTAGGTTACGGTCGACGGTGGACCAATTAGGTTTTGACATGTGGCATGTTCATATGAGTGCATTTGGAATGTTTTGGTTGGTTGTTAAATTTTGAGGTGGCCCAATCAGAGGTTGCCACGTGGCCCTCTATGATTGGTCAAAAATTTTGTATAGGGCTTGAATTCCTTGGCGGGGTTCGATGCCTCGACCTAGCTTGTAACAACTTCCAGCCCTACAATCACACCACAAATTTGGTTCTTAACCAGTATAGGCCATGGGTTATATTTAAGGTCATATGAGTTCGATATTGGGAAGAGGGGTTGGGTGGTGAGCCTCGACCCCTGGTCACGTTACCACCATACAACCTATGGCAAAATGGAGAGGGGCAGGCGAGGTCTCTAGCCCTTGCTTACATGCCCACCTATGTGCCCATGGTGGAAGGCTATAGCGGAGAGGGTGAGGCACTTGGCCCTAGCCCTGGTCACATTAATCACCCACAAGAACAACGAAAAAGAGTTGGCAAGAGGGGTGGGGCACTTGGCCCTAGCCCGAGGTCCCATCGGCACACATATAACTGGAGTGTGAGTTATGTCGGAGGGCATAGACAGATAAGCCTCGACCCTTGGTTCTCGTGACCGTTACATGATCATAGTTGGTGTGTAGTTGGCAGGGGTGGGCAGTTAGCCCCAGCGCCTGGCCACATTGACAGATGTGACCATATCAATAGCAGTTGGGAACATAAGCTGGCGGGGGCGAGACACCCGACTCTATGGGCGCCACTTGACCCTGATCCGACACATAGGGGATATTGGAAAATTTATCGAGGCAACAAATTGCACTTTTTGCGACGGGAATCTTGTTGGTCCTAGGTGAAATTGTTGCTCATCGAACTGTGTAAAGGGATAAATCATCGCACAATTAGCAGATTTTGCTAATTTGTAGGACACGTAGTAAAGCTTGGCTTGGAGAAGCATATCTTGTTCAATTTTTAACCTTTTGGAGCTCAAGAAGAGCCTATATGGGGGTTTTTTAGTGTCCTAAATGCAATGGAAGCCTCATTTTTTTTTTATTTGAGCACTTTCTGATGATTTTTTTTTGCAAAATCAAGTCTTTTAGTGTTGGAGGCATAGACAAATTTGAAGCAGTATGGAGGCATGTTCGAGTACGGAGAGAGCCTAGATAGTCTTCTGGTTCCATCTGCAACGATTGTTACTTCTATAGAGCAGCTATTTTCAATCTTTTCTCAATATGTTAAGGAGAGAAGCCTTTTTTAACTCTTCATTGTGAAAGAGTTGCTTGTTTATGCTTTTTATTTCAGGTGGAGTATAAGGACCTATTGTGTGAGAGTCATTTTTATGTTGACATTTTCATGACTTGTTGTAGGGAGTTATCTTTCTGAGTGAGAATTCTTTGTAGGAGAAACAAGTCACTCTCCTGTTAACAAGTTGTATGTACTTATTTGCTGTTGAAATCTATATAGCAGTCTAGCTGTTGGAGCAGGCCCAAAGATGTAGCCTAGGAGGGGTGAACTTTGTCATCAAATGTTGGTTTCTTCTCTTCATGTTTATCATTTTGAGATGCATGTGAATTTGTTTCTCTTTTAAGTTTATGTGAAAACTTGACTCACCATCAAATGTCTCAAAACCTTATGGTTGCTCGATGTACACCTCCTCCTCAATAAATTCATTGGGGAATGTTATTTTCACATCCATCTGGTGGATCTTCCACCCCATCTATGCAACTAGAGCAAGAATTGATTTGATGGATAAGTACATACTCATAGCCAATCCCCTCAACTTGAGAGTACCCCTTAGTGACAAATATGGCCTTGTACTTTTCTACGCTTCCATTTGATGCATGCTTTACCTTGAAGATCCATCTTGAACCCACAACTGATTTGTCTACTAGTATTGGGACCACTTCCTAAACACTTTTCTTTACAATGGATTCATATTCCTCCATCATTGCATCAACCCATACAAGTTTCTCTACTGCTTCCTCAATAGAGGATGGTTCAGTCTCTACAAGATCAGTCATTAGAGCCATGTATCCAGTGTACCGATCTGGTGACCTTTGCTACCTATGATGATTTGATGGAGCATCCACATTCTCCATCGCATCTTACAAAAATCTCTCAACTCCACTGGTGCTTTTCCTGCCTTATCTAGATGGTTCTGCTTGAGTGGTTGTCTCCACTCTCTCCTCCTCAATTTATGGCTGCTCCATAACTTCTTGAGGTTCTTCCTTTGGATCTAAAAACCCCTCTTCAGGTGGGATCTGAAGCTCCCTTTCAAGAGAGCATCGCATGGCTTTGTCTTCATCAAATTTCACATCCCTTCGCACAACTATCATTATGAGGGATGACAAGTACACATGGTAGTTGTGGGGAGTTTTTATGTAACCCAAAAATACCCCCAATTATGTTGTTGGCTCTAGCTTCTTCTTTGATTCTTTGGAGACATGATAGTAAATAGAGGCTCCAAAAATCCTGAAGTGCGACACATCTGACTTTCTCCTAGAGAAAGCCTCCTCCAATGTAATCATGCTAAGAACTCAATGGGGACTCTTGTTTTGCAAATAGACTATTGTGTTGCATGCCTCGGCCCACAAATGCATAGGTAGACCTTAATCATGCATCATCGCCCTTGATGTTCCCACAATGCTATGGTTCTTCCTCTCACCCACCCCATGCTAGTATGGGTTGTGGGGTGCTGTCAACTCTCATCGAATGCCTTATTTTGTATTTTTTTAAATCCATTCGACACATACTCACCTCCATTATCACTCCTGAGAGCCTTCACCTTCTTGCTCATTTCTTTCTCAACTAGTGCTTTGAATTCTACAAACTTGGAGAATGTATCATCATTCTTCTGCATGAAGAAGATCCAACACTTTTGTGAGAATTCATTAATGAAAATGACAAAATATTTGTGCCTAACAGTGGAGGTCACTGAGAAAGGTCAACAAACATCAGAGTGGATCCTTTAAAGGATTGCATATGCTTTGTTGACTCGATCGTGGAATGTGAATTTTTTGTACTTCCCCAAAGTACATCCTTTGCATACATCCTACTACTCAAGTCCTCATTTAGGGAGGCCTGTGGTTATCTGTTGCATGATCTTCAAAGTGCCATGATGCAAATTGCCAAGTCTTCTATGCCAAAATTCACTGACATCGCGACTTTGCACCTTCTCTGATTTTGTGCTTAATGCATCACAATCCTCCACATCTAGTTTGTATTGGTTCTTCACACACACCACTATGTCTTAGGAATTCCTTTCCTTTGTTGAAGATCACATCATAACCACGGTCTTCCAAAACTGCGACAAAGACAATATTTTTCTTTCAGCCTGAAATGAACATGACACCCTTGAGCCTGGCAGGGAGCCCCACTCCCTCTGAAAGGTGACTGTACTAATCCCAGTCACGCTATAGCTTTTGTCATCCCCAATCTCGATGTGCATCTACAAATATTTCTCCTCCAGGTCATTGAAACAATCTCTATTGCCCATCATGTTGAATGATGCACATGAGTTCAAGTACTGCATGCTCCCCATAAAATGTGTTGGCCATGCATGAAATGAGGGTAAATTCAAGCTCAAACTGTGAAGCCAAAGGTTCACCTGTTGCTCCTCCTGAGGTCTTCTTGCTTTCCTTCTTGTGTGGACACTTTGTGGTATAATGCCCGAATTCAATGGAAGCATTTAATTTTTGAAAAATATTTCTTCTTGCCCCCTCGACTGGATTCTAGCTTGAATTGGGATTTCTTCCTTTCCCCTTCTTTTCCTTTCCAGCCAATGCAAAGTTTTCTTCATCCTTTCCCTTGGATGAAGTCCCATCTCTGGTATTCCACCTTATTTCCTCCTATACCAAGTGGGACCTCAAGTGCTCCCAACTTGGTAGTTTCTCCCTCCCATTCAACGAATCTTGATAGTTATGTCAACTCTTGGGAAGGCCTAGAAAGACTAAGGTTACCAAGTATTCTTTAGGGACATTAACATCGACCCCGCCAAGTTCATCACAATACTGTGTAAACTTGCTCAAATACTACGAATTGTGTCATTCTTTTGCATCTTGATACTTCAAAGTTTATCCTTGAGTGCCAGTTTCCTATGGTCACTACTATTCTTGAATAGTTTTGTCAGTTCTTTCCACATCACGAACAAATTTTATTTGCCATGGATTTTCGAGACAATATGATCTCCCCTCCAAGATGATTCTCCTCGCCTTGGCTACATCTTTCTTCCACTGAGAAAGGTTATGAGCATCACATGCTTGTGGTTTTGCAACATTTGTCTTGATGTATTCTAGGAACCCATTGTCATCCAATAATACCTCCATGCGGTCCTTCCATGTAACAAAATTAGAGGTGACTTCCAAGGCATACTCTAGCCTTAGTCCATTGAAGGCCATCTTCTCAGCTCTGAAGAAATCCTGCTACATTGATCTTCAAATTCAAACCTCTGAGATACAAATTTGAATTTCCTCATCTAATGTGAATCCAACTCTGATATCATGTAGAAATTAGGTTGTAGATTTGCAACTGCTCACAAGACATAGATCTACACTACTGCTTTGCGGGCATTATTTCACAATTTATAACAAAATTTAAGACATGCAAGAAGGAACAAAACACATGCAACAATTATTTTTGTTTGGGGAAATAAATCTGCTAAAAACCACAATGCCTCTTGCATTAATCAAAAGAAATAGAGATGCATTACAAGTGCTTTGCTCAATTGATCTCACCCTACAAGTGCACAACCTATCTCCCTACTCATTACAGGCCTTTGAACCAGACTTAGCCAAATTTTCCCTTAGCTTGAGCTTTTATATCCTTGCGTTGTTCCATGAGGAATTAGCCCCTATTATTTAGAAAATTCCCTCAATTGTATTGCACAATTCCTTTAGGTCGTTCATCTGACAACATGCAACACCTATACACTCGAAAATATTCTACAATTGATGTTACACTACCTTGGAATCTCCACCTCAACTGGGTAACTCGAATTCTCTACATGCACTGGCTATTTTGGGCTGATTGATCAGTTAGCTGGATGATCACTAAGTTTGACTCAAGTCCCACTGCTTAACTGACCTTCCACTAGTTCCTCCAAAAGTTGGAACTAGTTTAGCTAAAAACAACTTGAGATAACTGACCTTGATTTCTACAAATTAGAAATCACACATGCAGAATTACACTCTAACTCCTCCAACTCGAATTTACTAGGTAAAGTGGGTGAGACAAGCCATGCCACAAAAGTTAATTTCATCCAAGTTGTTTGTTGATGTGGAAAAACGAATATTCTCAATTTAATCAAGGAAAAATCAAATTGAGAATTTATTGCTACATTTTTTCAACATATAAAATATTAGCTAAAGCATTTATAACCCTACCTCCCACCCCCTTGGAGCTTCTAAGCTGAATAAGAGGTGTTACTTTGTCCTAACTAAACTTCCAAGATCTCGTTATGGAAATGCAGTTACAAAATTTCTCAGTCTCCAACTATCTTGAAACTTAAAACTAATAGCAACATCGTGTCTGACTTGTCGAGAGCTTTTCAACAATATAAACTTTATTGAAATATAACTCTCAGATCAAAAGTTATGGTTATTAAATGCTTTGCACATCAACAAGGTATTGCCACATGGCACCCATGTGACCCCTCCACGTGGTAAACCCACCACCCCTGGTAGGACTATGTCATTGCATTCTGTCGTTTCCTTGCCCCTGTGGCACATGCCACATCACTCTCTCACTCTACCCCCCCATCAGGCCAACCCTTAGCCTTTTTTTTGGCCCAATCACATTATAATGCATTTTTCAGACCCACAACACAGATCACTTGCCAAACCAAGAGGGCAGGACAAAGACTATTGTTGTCTTTTGTCGGGAACGAATCCCACTCTCCATCCTCGTCAACAACAACAACATTATGAAACACTTCCCCAAAGGTTGCAACTGGGATTTGAATGTTCTCATGCTGTGATGAAATAGGCTTCTTATCACCTTATTCTATCTCTCACCCTACCCCTCTTGCCAACACACAAAGAAGGGTTAAGGATCCCAAAAGGTCACGACGAAACATACATATTCCCACCTCTTAATGAGAGAAACTCTGTCTTTTGGCTCCCATCTCTTGAAGCCGCGTTAATATGGCAAGTGCTCTTATCTTCCAAGGAGAGAAAGGAAATCCCTTCATTGCAAGACAAAAAGTGTTCCTTCACCAATTCCACTTTCGAGACTTAGCATGGATTTGGCTATCCTTCCTAAGATTTGTCATTAATAGGGGACACCCTTGACACTTAGTCATATTTGGACTATCCCTCATGAATTGTAATATCATTAGGGAAGCCTATGGTTCCCTTACACCAAGGTTATGCCTCAGCAGCCTCCCGATTCAGGGCCTTTGGTCACTGGCATAATGATTCCTCAGTGGTATGATGGCAATATCCACCTCCATGATTGTTCTAGTCACACACACACAGACATAATTTTTTTAAGCAATTAAATAGCCCAGAGCCATGCAATACAATCCACTCATTAGAAGAAATTAATCAGTGAAAAATAGAGGTTCCACATGTCCCTCTCATCACAAGCATGAACAAACATAAATCCATCAATATACACAAGAACATACATTCCTCATCCACAATACATGTAATTTAATAAAAACAACAAACATTTACATTACATTAGAATACATAGTGACACAAGTATGGAACTTATCTTATGAAGCAGATAGTTGGTGATTGAGAGTGGGACTTCAACTCTATGCCCAACCATACGTTGACTACGTTGTTATTCTTTATTGCAGTCTACCACCATCGAGCCAGATTCAAAGTTCGAGGAGTAATTGCTCAGGAGTTCTCAACCGGTCGCTCACAAGGGTTAAAGCCCATTTTTCAAGTGATTCTCTACAACTCATGGCTGTAACACCATAATGGCTATCAACCAACAATAAAATGAAACAAGGGTTCAAGCAGGGCATAAAGAATATCAGTTCAGTCTTGGAGAAGGATATGTATGAATAGAAGGGAGATCCATTAATTGCACACCTAGTATAGGAGTAAGAATGCACATGTCCAAAACTTCTCAGTGGTACTTTCCGTGTGTTCTTATCCCAAGGCTACATCAGGTTTTATTAGCCCAACTAGTCCTAGAGTGCCTCAATCTACTAACTAGTTCCTAATGATTTATCAGCCCCGAGTCAAGTGATGTCTTAGGTGATTATTAGCAAGTAAGCCCCATGGGTTTCTCAACTTGGCTACCACCAGAGCATCACTACTCCATTGAACTCTCTTATAGTATTCTACACACAAGCATGCTTGGGCCTCAACAAAACAATGCGTGAGCACAAATACCAACCTCACAAACTTAGGGAGTGTTAGGCACATAGACAAACCTTCCTTGTCACCAAAAATACATATAAAATCATACAAGCCTCCGAAATTGCATGAAAAATGATACCCATAAATGAATAACACCAGTCTCCCCTTCTCTTTATTCCTTTATTTCCCCCCAACTATCCTCTTGCCTGTTGACTATGTCAACATGATCCATGAGGCAGTTTGCGGACTTGTCCTGTGGTTCATGAACCCATTCTCCTTAGTAAATGGATTCACAATAATGCCATCCCTCCCAACAAGGATTTAAGTGATAAATTTGAATGCAAGGTATGGTTTACAAGCAATATTCTCTTCCTTCAAACCTCTGATTCCTTGTCCCCTCTCAGGTCAGTCATCATTTATAATTAAGCATTATTTACATGAATTTATAATTCATAATAATATTTACAAGAGGGTTGAAAAAAATGGTTGTCACAAACTCCACCCCCTTATAGTAACATTGTCCTTGGTGTTCTATGCCCGACCACACACTATTTACAAGAGATTTATATACACAACTCTTCAAATTCATTTACATATATATTTATATTTACAATCATATTCAAATTTGCTTAACGAAGAAACAAAATTCGATATGATAACCTCATTTTCTTAGCTATCTCCCATGTGGCTTCTTCTGGTCCAAATTATCTCTACTGCACCTTGACCTGCTTTATTGCTCAATTCCCTAACACGATCTACCTTCTTCTAAAATGCACAGAGGTTCTGACTGGAACTCTCCCTCTAATTCTAAATGTAGCATGGACCAATCAATTACATTATTAGCATCATGTACATATATTTTAAGTAAAGACACATGGAAAACATCATGAAGATTCATTGTAGGTGGCAAGGCAAATGTATATGTCGTTGGTCCTATTATCTCTAAGACCTGAAATGGCCCACAAAATTGTGGTACTAGCTTGGCATATAACCCAATTCTCAATGAACTTCTCTCGGGGCTAACATGAAGATACACATGATCTCCCACTTTAAACTCGTGATGCACTATATGTTGGTTTGCATAGCTCTTTTTCTTGTCTTGAGTTTGCTTTTGACTTTGCTTGGTAGTTGTCACTTCCTGCTCCATCTCTTTTAACATGTATGGCCCAATATGCACCTTGGTCACTAGATCACTCCAACTAATAGGAATATTGGACTTCCTACCATAAAGTGCCTCAAATGGACCCATATTTAGTGACTCGTGGTACCCAATGTTATAAGAAAACTCCACCGGTGGAAGTAACTCTTACAACTTCCTTGGCTGGTGCAGGACATACATTCTAAGCATGTCTTATAACACTCTATTTGTCCTCTTGGTTTGCCCATTTGTTTGTGGATGGTAGGCTATGCTAAATGCCACTCTGTCGCTAGGCCAGTAATCAATTCCTTTAAAAAATTTAGAGTTAAACTTTGCATCCCTGTCACAACTAATTTTCTTGGGTATTCCACGTAACCTCACTATTTATTTTATGAAAACTTGTGCGATATCATTGGCTATATGGGTAAATTAACAACCACGAAGTGAGTTACCTTTCTCAACTTGTCTATCACAACCATGATGGCATCACATTGTTTAGATGTGTTGTCAAGTTTATTCCTCTATGCCGATAGAGATGATCCTTTAGCCCAATGAGTGGGTCTAGCAACTAAAGTGACAATCAACTAGACATCTTCCTAGATTATAATCGAAAAGTAGAACAGGAGAGATGACCTACCTCACTATGATGTTATTCCGATTTCCTTTGTTAAGATCCTCGAACGGCTTGTGTCACGGACTTGTTCCTGCTTCTTTCAGCACTTATGTACCTACAAAAGTGATCAAGAGACAACAAAGCATGCCAAAAACCAATAGCAAATCCAATAATGGCCTAATTAGCTGATCAAGGAATGCTAATCTAATACATACATGAACATATATATATTTTGGAAAGATGAACCAACAATGATATATTATTTAAAGAATAAAGGGAAGATTACAACCATAGCCTTGATGTTGAAAGGCTCTCCTTGAGTGGTAATCCAAGTCCAAGCCAAGAAACTCTCCAAACACTCCTTCTCTAAGTCTAATGAATAGCCTCTAAGCAAAAACTCAACATAGGGGTGCAAATGGACATAGACCAACCAAGCCTCTAACCTGACCAACCATTTGGGAATGGGAGGAGAGGAATTTATAGGCAGGGAGAGGGAGTTAGGACTTCTCCAAAGATAGGATTAGGCCCACATCTCAAGAAGGTATCTCATAGGGATGAGACCAAGAGGTCAAATTAGGAGGATTTGACCTCATCTATGTGAAACCACCTCCAGCTCGCCGCTCTGGAAGCTTCTAGATCACGAAGCTTCTCATCCTCTTTGGGAAAATTGCCTTTTTGAGACCATCATGGGTATGTAAGGGAACAAAGCGATGCCATTGCTGGCCAAACAAGGTGCAACAGGCGACCATCACAATTTTGAGCTTCATAATAGTGATGACCCTCATTTAGGGTTCTAAGAGCTATTTCTTCAAGGGAAGATCCATACTTTTTCCAAGCAAAGTTAAAGCAGGGTTCTGAACTGTATACATGGATGAGTATATTGTATAATGACCATGTTTTAGGCACTTAAGGGTATGTAACAGGGAAGTGCAGGAGGTGTGACAAAATACTGTGTAACAGATGCCCCCTAAAGCATGAAGGCAGAACGAGGAGTGATGGCTGAGATGCTTTATGAGCTCTTGGAAGGATGAGGGCATGCATTGTCAGGAGACCTACAAATCAAGGATGCATATACATATACATACCTGAGATCAAGACATGAATCCATGACATGGATGCAACCATCTAGATGATGAAGACTATATGAAAATATCCATGGTATGGGCACAACCATCCAAATAACGAGGATCATCATAAATATAAAGTCTCAGGGTATGATCACAACCGTCCATATAGTAGAAACATCTGTACAATCATGAATGACATAGAACTCCATGCAGCTTGAGTCATAACAAACAAGATTCAGGGTCTTGCACTTCATCTCGACCCAATCAATGTACAAATCCTAACATGTGAATAAACGTGTTGAAGTCAAACATGCTAGAAAACCACCTTATTACCGGCCAATGATGTGGACTGTTAACAGGTGCAAGAGAAACCACCAATAATGACAATGGATCTCAAGGTACAACAATACAATCCATGAATTTGATAATGAAGTTGAGGTTGAACACTTGTGGAATCACCTGATCGAAAGCCAATAATGAAGACCCATCGTCGGATGTGAAGAACTGGCTATTAGGGCATGCCAAATCTAAGGTACTGAAAGAGAGTTTCTAAGTCATCTTCCTGGATAATGAGTTTAAGTCGACAGGAAGTGACCTGTCGAAGGAGAGTCATAATGATTCCCCCATCATCAACATGAAACGAGGAACAAATTGGAATAAGTTTCAAGACTGTAGGAATGACTCAAACAATGTATAGGTAAATAACTGCAGATTGGACTTCTCTTGAACATATTGGCGACACGACTCTGAAGTGTGGTAGCATTAGACTCAACATAGGACCAAAGGTCATAATGATGAGGTGGAATAGTCAAATGAGAGGTAAAATGAATCACTCAAACCCAGAAGTACAAGTGACTGAGTGAGGATATCCCAAACCCGACACAAGAGCAGAAGAGTGTCATGTTCAAGAGTGACATGCTGCATATACAAAGGATGTTTCATCTTCATTTCCCCCCGACTATTTCTAGCGAGTATCTCTTTATTTTTACACAATCTTGAAGAGGATACCATATGCTTGTCATATAAGTTCACCCTTTGGATGAATCCATCCTAGTAAGTTTTATGAGTCCTAGGAAGGAGAAACTCGGGCTTGTCATGGTGACAAGTCTTTTGTCGTTTAATTTTTAACTATTCCAACAGAAGATTAACTCGATGTCTTTTTCATGTTTAGAGAGTTTGAAAAAGAGATGAAAAAGAAAACTCCATCAGTTCCCTTTTCGTAATTTGTCTCTCGAATCTGAAAAGGTAGAAAATAATATTCGAGAGAACCTCCTAGCCTTGTTTGACTAAGGTGTTCCTTTTTCATACAATAGTCTATCTCAGTCCGGGAAAGGGTTAAACTTATACTGAGTAGATGTCAATTCATTTACTTTAATGAGTTCAAAATGATAAGTACTTGACAATCTTTTCATATTTTTGGAGTCTGAAAAGAGCTGAAAGAGGACTCCACTTAGAGGAACGAATGGTATGAAAGGACATAAAATGGTTATGGTCATGATGGAACTACTCAAAACATGTAATGGTCAATAGGTTGGCTAATAAGACCACTCATCGCAGATGTTCCTCAGACACAGGCAAAACAACCAAGTGAAAGCATATGATCGACCAAAGAGATGGTGATGATGGAATGAAAGAACCAAGGCTCATCTGGCAAAAAATTGGCTGATAAAAATGGACATCACAAGATGTAAAGTGGGAATGGTTTCATTTTTACCCAAGCTTGAAATGAATACAAACTATGCTTGGATTTGGTTTCATTTTTACACAAGCTTGAAACGGAAACAAATTGTGCTTGAATTTGATTTCATTTTTACACAAGTTTGAAACAAAGATAAACTATGCTTGGGTTTGGTTTCATTTTTACACAAGCTTGAAACAAATATAAACTATGCTTGAAGTAAGTTTTGCATGCCCCCAACATAAAGACTCAATGCGAGGTACATGCCCCCCCCCCCCCCCCCCCCCAAACCTTCATTTCATCCACCGAAGTAGACTATTGGTTACTAACAAGTAGATGGAATGAAGGTTGACTTACGAGATCAAATGAAATATTGGACTGGGATTTTACGAGATCTAATCGAAGGCTCGAATTGGAAGGGGATTTGTTTCATTTTTTAACGAGCTTGACACAGGAAAAAGAACGATGCTCATAACCTATTTCATTTATTAACAAGGTTGTCATAGTAAAAGAACTATCCTCATGGTCCTTGTTTCATTTTTTAACGAGCTTGACACAAGACAAGGAACTTTGCTCCATATCCCTTATTTCATTTTTTAAGGAGCTTGACACAGGAAAAGGAACTCTGCTCCACTCCCTTGTGTCATTTTTTAAGGAGATTGACACAAGACAAGGAACTCTACTCCATCCCTTGTTTCATTTTTTAAGGAGCTTGACACAAGACAAGGAACTTTGCTCCATCCGTTGTTTCATTTTTTAAAGAGCTTGACACAAGACAAGGAACTCTGCTCCATATCCCTTATTTCATACCAAAAGAGGCCATGGCTTCCAAGAGTTTCTCATTAGATGGGAGAACAACACTCTGGAAGGGATACATGTCCAAGGATCTAAATGAAAAATTGGGCTGCAATGCCCTTAGTACATGGTGTACTACATCACCTACTAGATCATTAGTAGATGTGGGCATGGAACAAGTGGCCACGTAATTAACCTGTGGCAGGGGTGATACCGCTTGCATATGAGAACCATCTAGGGATGATGGTTGAGTGGGAGTTGATTAAGGACCAATGAATGTAAGCTGATCAATGATCACAATGCTTCCTTCATGTGGGAAACACATCACTCGAAAGAGGGAAGAAACAAGAGCTCCCATGACATAAACATAGTCATGATGAGTATATTAAAATCTAAAGGGCCTTGGACAACCATTACGCCTATATAGACAATATTTCCTTCCAAAGTAATAGGTAACTTAGGAAGGATCCCTAACGGTTGACTGGTTCCTCTATTAAAAGCTAAGAGATTTTGGGTGACAGGGACAAGTTGAGGAGAACCTAAATCTTGCCAATCAGTTGAGGACATGATGCTAACATATGCAACATCTTCTATGATTGTGCTAGGTATGACCATATGGCAAGCCTATACTGTAATCTAGAAAGGCACATGAGATAGAAGACAATATCTTGTCAGTCGACTCCAATCAAAATAAGTGACTAAACTACTCGGAGGGGGTGTCGTTGGATCGTGAGAGCTTCTCTCTTGCTCTATGGGAATGAGAAAAATGCTCTCATGCACCTTAGGAACAAGAGGATTTCCCTCCATTTCATTCAAAACTGAAGAAACCAGAAGAACCTGAGTAGTATGAGATTCATTCTCTACCGGAAAGGTACACTCAACCGAAGCTGGGGTCAAGTCTACCAGTTTCTTAATCAATGGTTGGTTGAGAACGAACTCACAAGACTCACTTTCAGAGAGAGTGGGATTGACCAAAGATGTCTTTCGATCAAACACTGGATCAACTAGCGGAGGATCAGGGGAAAGCTTTCGATATTCAATCAAAAGACGAGGTTGAGAAGCTTTAAGGTTTTCCAACTCCTTGGAAGCTTCATCCATAAGAGGAAAAAGGTGAATGGGATGATTACCTTCACACAACTTACAGGGAAATTTGACTTCTCCCTTTTTCCCATGAGCTTTACTATTACTAATTGAAGGTTTATCACTAGTATGATCGTGAGAGGTTGATGACAAAGGTCGATGTGAACCTGTGGACCACACTTCTAAGACCTTGGGAATACCAGGACAATTCCAAAGAAGATGGTCACCCTTACATAACATGCAAGGAAATTTTACTTTCTGAGACTGGTTGGAAGATTTTCCTACATCAGTTGCATCCATAGAAATGACTGCTTGGTTGCCCCCTTGCATATTTTGCTTCTTCTTCTTCGTCCCCTTCTTCTTCCTCTTAGCTTCCTCGTTATTAGAATCTAGACTTTCACCAGGCGAAGAGGAAGAACGAGGTGAAGAAATAAGAGAAGAAGGGAAGGGGTCAAATTTAGGATCAAGATGAGGTTGATGTTGTTTAGGTGGAGGAGAACTTGGTTGAAAAGCAATTTGGACACTCGGAACCACCGAGGTCGAAAACAACCAAACTAGTAGACTAATGGTCAATCTAGGAAGGGAAAACGTTGCCATATAGGGAGCACTAGTATTTCCAAAAGAAGGAAAAGGACTAGGATTCCCATCACAGGGGTTTCCTTGACTAGTAGACTCAGGAAATGTTTCCATTGGTATCAACCTAAGATCTACTAAGGAGTATTTCCACAGGAAGGATGTTGTTCCACGGTCAATTAATTTTAAAATTTGAAACAAAAACTTTGCCTTTTCATGTTTTAAGAGTCGAGAAAAGGACGAAAAGGTGAATCTAATCGCTTTTGATGGTTTAGAGAGAGTGAAATTACAAGTTGCTTGATGATCTTTTCAAATTTAAAGAGTTAGAAAAGATTGAAAGGACAGCTCAGGTAACTCTAGGCAAAAGGAGTACCAAGTAACCGTGAACTGCAATATATACCTTAGCAAATAAATTTACCAAGGACTTGACGTACGTGCAGGAAATCTCCCCGAATGTTGTGTTCGGTGTATCATGTTTACAGGGTGATAGACTCAGCTTCCTATGGATAAAGGTTTGCAACCTATGAGGGTCTCCCTTTATATACTCGACGGTACAGGGAGCACAAGTTCGTGCTAGCATTGTCTAATGCAAAAGTGAATGACAACTACTAAATTTTTAAAGATGCCGGAACACGTCTCTAGCCTAGACTACTAAGTATGAGCGTTAATGTTTCAAATGCACCTTAGATTAATTGAGATAAATTTTAAGTTAATCTTCAATTATGTTTTGGTTTTGAGGCTCAAAACAATGTCACTTGAACACCTATGATGTAACTATATGAAACAAGGAAAACTTTCTGTTTTAATGAAAGCTAGATTAATCAAGGGAAGAAATTTCAATCAATAATGCATCATACAAAACGCATCACGTAAAATTCCTCCCACTAATTTTCACTTTCATCTTCGAAACACAATGCCAAAAGTAAAAAATATTTTCACTTTTCACTATCCTAAATGCAACTTTTTGAAAGCAAAATGATTTTGACTTTACGAAGATGCACTTATATGAATTATGCTTTTCTTTTCGTTTTTAATAATTTGATGCACCTAATACAATTTTTAGCTTTCAATGACTGAAAAAATGTAATCTATTCTCGATGATGAATCTCAAAAAATAACTTTTCAATGCAACTAATCTAATGCATTTTCACGAAAAGTAATTTTCGAAATGCAAGCTAAAACAAATGCAAAACAATGTTTTCAATGATTTCCACAGAAAACAACACTCAATCAATCAACAACAAACATCTCAATGACAACAACAAGTAGCAAGCAATGACCAATGACTAGAAACCCTAGAATTCAGCCAGATTTCACTTCAAAGCCAACGAGACAAATGTCACAATTTAATCAAGGTAATCAATAAAAATATTGACAAATCCAAGCATATAGGATGGGAAAAGACCTTAAGGGCCAAGACACACTGGATTCTTAGGAAGTAACCTAAAAAATTCTCACATTCAAGGATCATCGCTACTTTACATACCCAAACCCGTGATTATCGCTACTTTACATAGGCAAACCCGCAATGGCATCACTACTTTGTATAGCAAAAGTAGTGTTGATTTCAACACGACCAAAAAATGAAGATTTTTTTTTCATCGTGACTATAAAGGTAAAAATTGTGATCATTGCGACTGTAAAGGTAAAAACCGCGATGCCATCGCGGCTGTAAAGGGTAAACCCGTGATGGGTGACAAATATGGGAAAAAACTAAAAATATTCCAAGAAACAATCCATAATTAACACTCTAAGGCAATAATCAATGATGGTATAAACCAAGACTGATGCAGACAAGCTGAAAAATCGACGGTTGGTCAGACTAGACAAAAGATCAGGGTGAAAGATTGGATGGAAAGCGTCATAGGCTCCCCACTGGAGTCGCCATTTTGTTGTCAAGGTTAATCCTCTTTGTAGACAAAGGCAATCCCTCTAGCCCAATGAGTGGGTCTAGCAACTGAAGTGACAATCAACTAGACATCTTCCTAGATTATAATTGAAAAGTAGAACGAGAGAGATGACCTATCTCACTCTGATGCTACTATGATTTCCTTTGTTGAGATCCTAGGACCGCTTGTGTCACAAACTTGTTCCTGCTTCTTTCAACACTTATGTACCTGCACAAGTGATCAAGAGACAACAAAGCATGCCAAAAACCAATAGCAAATCCAATAATAACCTACTTAGCTGATCAAGGAATGCCAATCTAATACATACATGAACATATATATTTTGGGAAGATGAACCAGCAGTTGTATATTATTTGAAAAATAAAGGGAAGCTTACAACCATATCCTTGATGCTGAAAGGCTGTCCTTGAGTGGTAATCCAAGTCCAAGCCAAGAAACTCTCCAAACACTCCTTCTCCAAGTCTAGTGAATAGCTTCTAATCACAAGCTCAACATAGGGGTGCAAATGGACATAGACCAACCCAACCTCTAACCTGACCTACCATTTGGGAATGGGAGAAGAGGAATTTATAGATAGGGAGAGGGAGTTAGGACTTCTCCAAAGATAGGATTAGGCCCACATCTCAAGGAGGTATCTCATAGGGATGAGACCAAGAGGTCAAATTAGGAGGATTCGACCTCATCTACGCGAAACCACCTCCAACTCGTCGCTGTGGAAGCTTCTAGATCATGAAGCTTCTTATCCGCTTTGGGAAAATTTACTTTTTGAGACCATTGCGGTTATGTTCTGGAACAGAGTGATGGCATCGTTGGCCAAACACGGTGCAACAGGTGACCATCATGGTTTTGAGCTTGATAAGATCGATGACCCTCATTTAGGGTTTTAAGAGCTATTTCTTCAAGGAAAGCTCTAGACTTTTTCCAAGCAAAGTTAAAGGAGGGATATGAACTGTATACATGGATGAGTATACTATATAATGATCACATTTCAGGCACTTCAGGGTATGTCACAGGGAAATGCAAGAGGCGTGACAAAATATTGTGTAATAATATGTTCTTGGTAAACCTATGATGAAATCCATGAAAACTACCTCCCACTTCCATGTCAAAATGGGGATTGGTTGTAGCAACCCCACTGGATGTCGACATTACAGTTTTACTTCTTCGCATTCTATGCATTTAACAATGTATCTGACCACGTAACTTTTCATACCTCGCTAATAATATGACTTTTTCATGGTTGTTAACATCTTTGGACAACATGGATGGCTAGAATATGGTCTCTTATAAAATTAATCTAAAACAAGTTTCTTCAAATTGCTCTCATGAGGTATATACAACCTGTTTTTGAATCTTAACAACCCATCCTTAGAGACTATTAAGTTGTGATCGACCTTTTGATGATGAGACAATGGAGGAAGCATTGCGAGCCTAATTGAACCTTAATGAGAAATCTAACATAAATAAGGAGAACCAAGGCATATCCAAACAACAAAAAGAGACCTTCGAACTCTTTAACATACAGAGGTAACTCTTCAATAGAGGTTTCAACTTCAGAATATTTGAAAATGTGAATCTTTTTAAGCTAGTGTAGCACCCCCTTGGGCCTCTAGCTAGTTCTATAGTGCTCCAGTAACCCTCAACCTAGCACTATAGCCTTGCACTTAGCCTTATAACTCATATTTTAGCCCCTAAAATCTTATGTAATGCCCTCCTATACCACAAGCCAATACTATAGTGTCCCTTTGAGCCTCAAGGCAATGATATGACCTCAAGAAGCCTCCTTTTGAGTCTGTCTCTCTTAAGGCTGCCATGACACCCTCTTGTCCTCAAAGTAGCACCATTCCCTCATTCTTGACCTTCAAAGTTCATTTTTCTCACTTTCTTAACATATGTAGTGCTCCACTAGGACTTTGTCCCATGCCATAGCACCCTGCTATCCTTTAGCCCAATGTTACAACTATGAAAAAATACTCTCAAACTTGATTCTTGGCCTTTCTATCTCTCAATGTTGCTCTACAAAGTCTCAGGGGAAGGCTACAATGCATCACTAGGATTCTTCTCAATGCTATAACACTTCCTTGAGTTTCAATATAGAGTTAAGATATCTCTCTCGAGTTTTTTATTATTAAGTTTTGTTAAGTAATGTTGAGTTAACAATAGGTAAAAGTGAAGTTTAGAAAATAAATTACTCAAGTAATTAATGCAAGAAGCTCTTGAAAAACTCTTTAAATGAGGCTCATAACACTCTTCTATGTTTACACCCATTGGCTGTATTCTTTTTGACGTCAAATCACTTAATCGACAAGGAATTTCACCTAAAATATCCTGGTCAACATTAGTTTAAGCCAGTTCAGCGAAAGTAAGTGATTTTTTATGTTTATTCAACTTGTCTTTTGTCCTTTATGGTAAGTTTTAGAGTAATTATTTACCCAAAAAATATTTTATTTGTGTGAAATCAACTTTTGCTTCATTTTTTACCAAGTGAATGGTTCCAAGGTGGATTTTATTTATCTTTTAGTTATGTTAAGCTTATTACTCTTCAACACTTGCCCCCCAGTGACTCAATGTGTATTATATGCATTGTATTACTCATGGAAAATAGGAAAAACCCTTAAGTCGATTCAAACAATATAGTTATATCATATTAAAGGCCATTTAAACCCCAACTGGCTACATCTTTGCATTTATATTGCTCAACTTGACCCCAAGATTGTGCTCAAATTGGCCAACAATTTCTTTTTTCCTCTACAATTTTTTCTATGCTAGCCATGCCCAACAAGCCTTTTTCCAAATCCCAACAATTCCAAACTTTCATTTTATTCAACCACCTAAGGTTTTCCTTAACAAAGTACCTAGGGTTTTAGAGCTTAAGTTGTTCTCATGTTGTCATCTTATTGTTTTGATTAAAATATTAACCAATTCTTTATTTCTTGAAGCCAGGTACAAGGACAAATATATCTTTCCTATAAACCCTAGCTTGTCTTCTAGTACCTCAATGATTTTATTCGTTACTAGACGCACAACCATCTTGGTAAAGATTGTGAATTTGAAAATCTTGCCTTCTCCTCACAATTGAAACCCATTTTTTTGCTCAAACCCAACCATCCTTAAAATCCAAAACCCTTGATTCTATGCATTTTGAATTATAAGCTAATATGTAAAATGGGTGCTTTTTTCTTTTATTGGACTTGTAGGAATATCATGTACATCTCCATGAAATGAGCCTACAACGTTCTAGTAGCTTAGTCATCTAGTGAAGAAGAACCCATTAATTCCTCTAGACCCAAGTTTCGAGACACTTCATGTTTCATTGACAAATTCACCACAGATATTTTAGAGGGAAAATTTGCTTACAGATGATGTAAATTTAGGAACTCTACAAGGCTGCAAAGAGATTCTTACTGCTAAAGGTAGCTACCCATCCATTTTTATTCCCATGCACTGAAGTTGTAGAATGGCTAGTGAAGCATGCAGATCCAAAATGAGAAATGATCATAGGTTTCCATGGAAATTCCATTGCTTCTTTCAATGCATTTGAAATCAAGATGTACCATAATCTATCCAAGGAAGAAGTGTGCTTGGATGAATATTGGCTGAAAAGCTTTTAATTTTTTCTTAGAGAAATACTCAAGGCATGGTGGATCAATAAGGGTATTTTTCAAGACACGGTTGAACAAAAAATATCCAATAAATATGCTAAAGGCCCCTTTTCAGTTAGTGGCTACTATGAAGTATTAATTGTATGGTTGGAACAATGTCGAAACCTTCCCTAAAGGTTGAGTTCCACTCATGTACAAAGTGGAAATTGAAGGAAAATTTTCAACCGGGAAAACATCTTCTTAGGTTCTCTAAGAGAAAATATTGAATAGGCTTAAAACCTCAAGGAAGCTAAAAAACCTCAGTTTTTCATGGCCTCTTACCTTTTGGACATAGTTTGTGCCAAAATTATATTCTCAACCATGAACTATAGCCAGAGCATGCACGAGGAGTTGATACATATTTACAACAAAATCATTTGGGAGGATAATTATATACAACTTATGCCCATGTTTTTCATGAGTTTCTAGTGCGATTATATGAGACTTTGTTCAATGAGGCTACCCCATATATGTTAGAAAGAGCCAGATAGGTAGTTCCCTTAGCAATTGAGTGGTTCATAGAACAAGATGACATTTACATCAAAATCTTGGGGCAAAAAAAACCTCCCCACCCACTACCCAAATTTGTAACTAACAGGGTAGTACTACAAGATGGTGATTTGCTAAGTGTAATATAAACTAACACAATATTTCTGAAAAATTGATAATTACTTTTGATGTAGATATTCTTTTACTTTTATTCAAACATATAATTTAGTAATTATACTTCAGAAATTCAACCATAAAGAACAATAGAGATCACAATGCACAAATAAGAGACAAGATTTACCTTGGGAAAACCCATAAAGGGGAAAAACCCATCAACCCTTTTCAATAAAGAAATTATTCTTTTCAACAAGAGACACACCTAGGTACAATGATGTGTGGTTTGACGGTAAAGTCTACTTGGGTGAAGCTCAAGAGACCAAGGTTCAATTCTCATTGTGTACACTGACCTGTTGCGGTGGTAGCTAAAGGAATAGATTCCCTACCCTCGCTTTGGCGGCATGAGAGTCTTCTCTTGCTAAAATCATAAGATCTTAGTATATCCAACTTGCAGGTAGTTGGATGTACTCTTGGTGTTATAGAGGTAGCTACGAGGATTGATCCTGGGTCTCCCATAGATTAGGCATGGCAGTTACCGATTCACCATGTGTCAAAAAAAAAACAAGAGACACACCTAGACCTATGGTCAAATCTGGTCTTCCCCTCCATGTTAGTCCTCCTAATTTGATTTAGAAATTCACTTTGTTTGATCTGACCCATAAATTTTGACCCTCCTATAGCTGCCAGTTGCCCCAGACTTTTGGCCCCTACAGTTTCCCAAAATTTCGGTCCTCCTGTAACAGAATGCCCAGAAAAACTGCGATCTAGGAGAGAGAGACTATATCCACATGTGAAAGTTGATGAAAAAGAGAAAGAGAGCCAATTCATCTTCTTCTTCGTCTCATTCGTCCTTCTTGTCTTTTGCTTGCTTGCCCAAAAATTGTCATGTGTGAGAGATGCGAAATTCCCAAGTGGAGGAGGTCAAACTTCCTTTATATAGTTATTTGTCTTGGTTGAATGAACTTGTCTTCTACTAGGGTTGACTTGACTTGGAGGGAGGCCGACTTAACAATCTTTGGAGTGAAAAATGCAATTCAAAAAATTCAATTTTTCTTCTTTAAAAAGTCGTAATGGGACTTTGACTTAAATTGATTTTTTGTTTGACTCTAGCATTTAAAAATATGCTTTACAATAATAAATACAAGCACATCAAGTGACCAAATATACATTATGAAGGCCAACCATAGTTACAAATTCAACACAAGGAATAGCTTATCAAATTTATACAGGAGCAGGTGGAGCTCTCTCAAGGACCAAGAAGCATCCCTAGTCTCACATGCCTTTCACGTTGGAGCGTATGAGTTAAAGGACATCAAGTGAGAAAAAGAAAATTTTGAAGTTTTGACATTTTTTCATTTTTTGGATCTAGCATTATAGAGGTATGATCCAAGATATGTAGTGAAGGATCATTATAGATCATGCAAATACAAGTTGGAATATTAGTCTGAGACCTTGACAGAGGAAGAGAGGCAGAAGAACACTTTGAATTTCATAGGATTCATCTCAAGAATAGGCTGCAATCTCACCCAAGTGAAAGAGAAAAAGCTCCAAGAAAAGACAGAAGCATCAACCCAAAATCAGGAAGCTCAGCACCAAGCAACTCAAAAGTAGTAAGAGGAAATGTCAAGATAGGAATAAGAGGTAGCTTAGATTGCACAACAAAATTGTAATCTATTATATTTGTAAATCATGGGAAGATGAGGTGTTGTAACTAAGCTTATGGAAGTTGAACATGCATAAGGGGTATTTGCTACCTCAATCTATAAATGCTATAGAAATGTTAGTAGAAGTGATTTTTGGCTCTTAACTTTTGAATTTTGTTGAAATCCATGCACATTAGAGTTAGGAGGTTGGTACTTCTGTATTCACTACCATAATATTAAGAAGCCTTGAAAGCCATTGCTAAAGCTATATTCATGCATGTGTTGTGTCCTTTTTTTGGTATTCTTGAACAAGTTCATTTATGTATGTATTTTCTGAGATGTTTTGTTGCTAGGTCACAGACTAATCTATGGGATAGATGGTTTCTTATTGTATTCTTATTGTTTTAGTTTTGCAACTTTCACTAACTAACACTTCAGAATTGAGGCTTCTGTGATTTGAATTTTGTTGAGCTTCTTCTTTCAGATCCATCAAATTGGTAATTTTGTGTTGATGTTTTGAACCAAGAAGTGTGGTTCATCTTTAGGACAGACAAATGATGCAATTTGATCAAGCTAAGAGATTAAATAAGCTAAGAGATTAAATAAGGGGCAGGAACCCTAAATTTTGAAGAACTAACATTTTTTTTTTTTTTGAAGCGATTTTTGTGTAATGAAGAGGTGAAACCTCAAACATTTTGGGAACACTTCACCCATCATCATGGGCAAGAAGCAATAAAGATAAGTGATTTTTTTTATATTTTTAATTAATAGAATATAACCATTTAACGGTTAATTTCTAATAATAATTAAAAGTTAACGTTAATCAAAGTAAAAATATGTACATGTTTACAAATACTAAAGCATTATTATATTAAGTATTAATACTAAATACTAAAAAATAATATATAAGAAATTATTATAATAAGTATTAATAATTAATGAGGGTAAAAAGGGGAGTAAATTATAAATGATAATACTATTAACATGTATTAGCAAGAATTTTTTTTTTTTTTTGAAATGGTCGGTTGCTATTAATTTCTGAAAAAAAAACAGGGATTTCGAATCCTCTGGTACATAGATTGTGCAAACTGAAAGAGAGCAAGGGGTTTACAAAAAGTGGCTACCCCCTTGATTCTTGGTTTGCCTTGCTTGCTACTATTAAAAACAGCACTACTATAGATTCTTATAAAGGAGAATAACAAAAAAGTACATTTGAATTTCATTTAGTCAATCATGATGTGTTGGATTTGACGAGCTGTTGATTCCTCCGGATTGTCGTTTTTGGCTTCTTGTTTGACACTTGAGGAGCTTGAGGCAGTAGTGATCTTTTCCATCATGTATTTTAGGATAGAAATTGACTCTTCTGCATGGACGCAACGGTTTGTGAGTTGCCTGAATTGCTCTTCGAGGGAGGCCGCCTTGTGCATAAAGAGCTGGATTTCTGCTTTGTATTTTTCTGTGTTAATTCGATCCTGTTCGAAGAGCCTCCTGCTTTGCTCATCGAGACGCCTATCATGATCTTCAATTCTTGCTTCCAAAAGGCTTTGTTTCCTGTCTAACATTAACTGCTGAGTCCTGATTTCTTCTAGCTCAGCTTGAAGATCCGCACAGTGGAAACAATCCTCACTGCGCGCCATAGGAGAGTTAATGTTGCTGTTGAAGAGATAATTGAAAACTGGGGCCAAATAGGTAGGACTGATATGAACGTTATAAACTTGATTATGGGTTCTGATAGAACTGACAAAAGTAGGTGAGAATCCCGCAAATAGAGAGGCGGTTATAGAATAGTGACTGAGATGGGGCTTGAGAAAAAGCGCTGAGGAGAGAAGGAGCTGGAGACAGGCCAGATATCGAAGGGAGGGAAGGGCAACTGAGAAGAAGGGAGTATCTGAGGCGAAGGAGAAAAGAGGTGGGTAAGCTGAAGAGAGCTCACAGAAGGGGATAACAGAAAGAAGGGGATCAGGGGTGACAGATGCGGGGAGAACGGAGCGAGCTGGGAGAAGTCGAATATTGGAGAGCATAGAATGAGAAGGAGCAAGATCTTTTGGACCAGATGCTTTGTTGTTTCGAACTTGGGCTGCCCTGTGGTTCACTGCAACAATAGTTGCAACAGTAGTTAGAGTAAAATAAAACAGATTAAAGGGAGGCAATACCAGTGATTCTTCCCCTCTTGGACGCAGAGTATCATTCCTTCTGTTGCAATGGGAGAGAGAGCCTTCTTCCCACTGATGATGCTGCGCGGCTTCTTGCTCGTAATGGGTGTTTCTTTGGATGCTGGTGTTGGCATTTATAGAATGATTTGAGCAGTGGAATAGGGGCCAGATTAGGATCAGGGTCACGGGAGAAGTGTGACTCTGTCCCATATCTTTCAAAAAATCACCATTTGCTGCGACTTCACTCCTGGCGCCGGCTCTGTGATGAGTGAGTTTTACAATAGAACAGATGATTACCTTATTCGAGGTCCAGAAGTGACTGTGTGAAGGACGTTTTCTTTCTGCCGGTTGTCCTGCTGCTGAGTAGATTATGCCCTTCGCACAAATGAGGATCACGCGAATTTGGGCTGTACTAAGACTTTCCTGAGTCATGGCAGGGGCTGGAAGGCTTCTTTGTTATTGTGCCTTAGCACACCTTCCTGCTTTCCAATAGCATTGTTTGCACATTTATCTGCTTTCATATTTAACATGCGTAGGATATGATAGAACTTGATTTCTTCAAAATGCATGAGGAGGAGTTTGATGCGATCAACATGTTGCTAGAGATTACTGTTGGGGGAGCGGTGGCTGTAATTCATAAAGCGAATTATAATTGTAGAGTCTCCAAAAACTAGAGCTTTTCTAATGCCCAATTTTTTTAATTGAATTAGTCCTTGATAAAGGGCTAATGCCTCTGCAATATTGTTAGATTTCCTTCCCAAGCTCCATTCATAGCTGCAGATTTCATCTCCAAACTCATTTGAGATCACTCCTCCCGCTCCTGCTTGTCCTGGATTGGACTTTGAAGCCCCATCAAAATGTAGAGTTGGACAGTTGCTTCTCTGAATCCATATCTTGTAATCTCTTGCTGTGAGTCTGATCTCCCATTCCCTCACTTGGATTTGCTTCTGATTGCCAGTTTTCTGAGTTTCTTGTTGATGTCCAGGCCTATCTAAAATGTGCCTGAGAACTGATCTTTCCTCCACTGTATAGTCTGCTGCTTGAATTTTCCCTTTATATTTTGCTGCTATTGTCTCTTGTGCCAATGTGTGGGCTTTATTGCATGTCATTCGAACATTGCTTTCCTTGTTTTGGAAAATCTTATTATTTCTTGTGAGCCAAATTTTCCAGAGAAGATTATGGGGAATGATGGCCCAGATTCTTTTAACTATCTTGCTTCTCTTATCTTTCCATGGGCAATTTTTCCTCCATTCAAGGATTGTTTCTGAAATGCTCTGTTGGGGTTGCCAATTTATATTGCCCAGGGAAGACAAATTGATCCAGCATCTCTTGGTGAAGGGACAGTTTAGAAACAAGTGTTGAATTGTTTCCTCTGCTGAGCAGCAGTTGGGGCATCTTGAAGGGCCGATAATCCCTCTCTTTTTTAAGTTTTCAGCTGTGAGCACTTTTCCTTTTAGCAGTAGCCAGTTGAAGAATTTAACTTTGGGAATAGCCTCCGATTTCCAAATTATCCGCCAGTGATTCCATATGGGGTTCTGGTAAGTGTCATTACAAATGTACTGATACCCCGACTTGACAGTATAGCTTGAGCCCGTGGGATCCCATCGAAATCCGTCTATTGCTCCTTTTTTAATGGGGGCTCTATTCTGAAGATTATTTTGGAGGACTTTGAGACTTGAATCTAAGACTGGAGGAGTGGCTGGAAATTCCCATTCAATCCATGCACCAGTATTGGCATCCCATTTCGATATTTGGTCTAGTCTTTGGATGCCTTTACAATTGAGGTGGTGTATGAGGGGGATGGCTTCGTCAATTGTATTTAAAGGAGGGAGACCCATTATCTTGTCTGAAGCAAAATCGATGCTGCCCCCTCCTCCCGGGACCTTTGAAGTATTTTGAATGAGATGGGAGATTGCTTTCTTGCAGAGCTGCCAAATTTTGGTAGCATCTCTATTGGGAATATCTGTTGCAAGAAGTATTTGCCTTTTGCTGTTGAGGTATTTGCATTCTAGAACCTGTTTCCACCAGGCTGCGGGCTCATTGATTAGCCTCCAAGCTATTTTGATTCCAAATGCCAGATTTAGGATTTTGGGGGCTCTTATTCCCAAACCACCTCTGTCCTGGGATTGGATTACACTTTTCCAGCTTACCAAATTAAATCTATTTTTTTCTTTTTTCCCTCCTTGCCATAAAAAATTTCGAAGGGCAATTTCCAGCTTGTGATGAAAGGTAGCAGGAGCTTGGTAAAGTGTAAAGCGATAAAGAGGAAGGGAGGAAATACCTGATTTAAGGAGAATTATTCTGCCTGCTGGATTGAGCCATTGAGTTCCCCATTGTTGGATCTTCCGCTTGACTTTATCAATTATTTCATTCCATGTATAAGCCTTTAATGAGCCCATACTCACCGGCATCCCAAGGTAGGTGAAGTGGTCCCAGTTTGCTTTGTAGGCGACTCCAAAGATGTTAGCTATGCTGTGAGCTATTTGGGTGGAAATATTCCAGCCATAGATGCAACTTTTATGGAAATTGATCTCTCCCCCTGAGTACTCCATAAATTGATCAAGGAGAGTTTTGAAACGCCTTGCAATGGTAGTGGAAGCTCCCCCAATCAAAAGGCTGTCATCAACGAATTGGGAGTGGTTGATGTTCTTGACTCCATTTCCAAATTTGATGCTTGAGATGAGGCCAACTCTTCTATTGTAGTCTAGGGCTCTGCTAAAGGATTCATCCATCAGAATAAAGAGATAAGGGGAGAGAGGGCAACCTTTCCTTAACCCTCGGGAGGATTGGAAGGCTTCACAAGGGCGCCCGTTAATCAAGGGTGAAATCCATGGGCCTGAGATGCAAGCTGCAATGGTACTGATAAAGGCAGAATTGAATCCCATTTTTCTCAAGACAGCGAACAGGAAGGAGTGTCTTACCCGGTCAAAAGCATTGGCTAAGTCGAGCTTGAGAACGAAACCTTTCTCTTGCCTTGTTATACTAGAGTGAATGGCTTCTTGTACCAGAGTAATTGAATCGTGGATTTGCCTATTAGAGAGGAAACCTCCTTGATTTTCTGAGATAAGGGAAGGAAGGAGGGGTTGGAGTCTAGAGGCGATGATTTTCGTGAAGATTTTATATGAGGTGTTACACAGAGATATTGGGCGAAACCTGGAGAAGGATATGGGTCGATTTTCCTTGGGGATAAGAGCAAGGAAGGTTGAGTTTGTGAAGCCCCCCATTTTCCCTTTTCTTTGGATTCCCCGCAGCATCTTTGCAAGATCTTTTTTAATTAAGTGCCAATAATCCCTATAGAAATTAATTGGAAAGCCATCTGGGCCTGGAGACTTGTCCAGTTGTAAGGTCCAAATGGCTTTTCTGATTTCCTCCTCCGTAATTTCCTGATTTAGAATGTCATTCATCTCTTGAGAGATTCCTTTTGGAAGATGCTGTAGCAGCGCAGCATAGTCAGATTCTTCTTGATTTTCCGAAAGAAGGCTTTTGAAGTGAAGAGAAGCAGCTCTTTTAATGGATTCTTGGTCATTGTGTTGACTGCCTTGGCTATCTGTAATTGTAATTACATTGTTCCTTACCTTCCTGACTGTGGCTTGCTTGTGAAAGTAAGCCGTGTTTTTGTCCCCTTCTTTCGGCCATAGCTGTCTTGATTTAATTCTCCACTTGATTTCTTCCTCTCTCTTAATGCGCATCAGCTGCCCTTGAGTTTCCCATTCCTCATTTTTTAATTGGTGAGTGAGCCCTTGCTGCTCAATTTGAGTTTGAATCTCCTCCATGTCTTGCTGTAATTTTTTTTTAATCTTTTCAGGCTCTTTATAACTGACTTTGGCCCAGTCTTTGAGAGCTTTCCTTGTGTTTTTAATTTTCATTTCCCAGATATAGCTAGGAGAGCCTTCAACGTGGTGATTCCAAGTTGCTTCTATAATAGCTGCCGCCTCAGCATTACTTCGCCGGAGGGGATTATACCTGAACGAAATCGGTCCCAACTCAGAATGGGAGTCCAACGTGAGTATAATGGGAAAATGATCCGAGACTGTAGAGTTGAGAACTTTGGTGTGACCCGCAGCAAAAGAGGACAACAAGGAGATATTAACCAGAAATCTATCTAGTCGTTCCATGATATTGCCTGGCCCCAACCTTCTGTTATTCCAGGTATATTTTCGATTTTTTGGGATAATATCCATCAACTCATGATCAGACATTATTCCTTCCAGCTGGCTTCTAAAGGGGTCGTGAAGAAAGTTGCCCCCTCTTTTCTCATTCGCGTGGAGGACTAAGTTAAAGTCTCCAGCTAGAATGATATTTGGATTCTGTTCATTGTCTATGTCTTCTTTCAATTCTTTCCAGCACTGTTCCTTTTCTCGGTACTGATTGGGGATATAGACATTGTAAATAATGAGATCACAGCTTTCATCTTTGTGAGCTAAATTAATCCTTAACCAATTTTGATTGAGAAGGGATGACTTACAATCCCAGAGTTGGCTGTTCCACATGACTGTAATTCCTCCAGATGCTCCTCTGGAATCACTGCTGATCCCTGAAATTTTTTTTTGCGCATCTACAATTTTCTGCATTTCACTTTGACTTTGTTTGGTTTCTTGAATCAGAATAATTTCAGGTCTTTCTGTTTGGAGAAGATCTCGTAAGGCAGCTGATTTGGAGGGGTGCCCCATGCCCCTACTGTTCCAAGATAAAAGCTTCATCATGGGGCATTTGAGCGAGGAGGTGCTCGCCTCTCAAGGTCTTTTCCTGATGATTCTTTCTCTTGGGATCCTGTAATGAAGGAGTCCATTGGCGTTTGGATCCCAAGGGCTATATCCTTTTGCGTGCTCTCTTCACGATGCTATTTGGCTGTCTTCCACCCTGGTCCTAGTTTCTTATGGAGGTCACTTGAGGCACCAATATCTTTGGAAGAACTTCTAGTTGTTCTGGGAGGGGGAGGGTCAGAGGAGGGCTGAGAGAGAATCGAGGAGATTAATGGGGGATCAGACAGTTCAATGGAGGGCTGCTCAGATTGGGGATCTTCAGAAGATAAAATAAGAAAAGGGTTTGAGGATGAAGGGAGGGGGGGGGTTTTGGGAAGGGCCAGATGGATTGGGAGGAGGCGGGTTGGGGGGAAGGGAGGAAGAGCCCGGATGTTCAGTGGAAGATTCAGGTTTGGACGAAGGTGCTGCTTTCTTCTTTCTCACAGTTTCCCATTGTCCTCCTTGGTCTTCTGATTCCAGATTGGTTACCTTAGTGCATCTATTAGCGAAATGACCATATTCGTGACATACCTTGCATTTAAAGGGAATTTTCTCGCAGTCTAGCTGCTGTATGCAGCTCCACTCGTCCACCTTCAGCTTGATGGCCTCCGACAGTCCTTTCCCGAGGTCCACTTCTACGCAGATCCTAGCACAGGCTTGCATGTTGTCTTTGGGCTCACTTCTGTCAATATATTTTCCTATTGCATTCCCGATTGCTTTGACTGATTCGTCTCCCCAGCAATGCAAGGGCAGATGGGGAAGACGGACCCAAACCGGAACCGCATTGGGGATGTCTAGCTCAGGATCGAAATCAGGGGTCCATTTGTTGAGATATAACCCTCGCGAATCCATGAAATAGGGTCCGTTCCTGAATATCAGGTCCTTGTCTTCTTTGGTTTCAAAATGAAAGGTATAGTAACCTTTGCCACAGAAATGAATTGAAATCTTTCCTTGTATTTTATCAGACCAGTTTCTTTCCACCCATTGCTGAACTGTTTTTGGGGAAGGCCATAAGCCTGTGAACTGTCCTATAAGACCTTTTTCTGCTAGAGATAGAGCTACCATTCGAGGAAGAGATGGAGGCAACTGCACTTCTTGAAGAATGTCCAGCTTCTTAACAAATTTTGAAGTTGATGGTTTCGGTCGGGCAAGGGGAAGAGATTTTACCAGAGCAGAAAATGCTTTCTCCGCATCCCTAAGGGAAGGATCTAGATGGGCCATGGCTGCAGCCAAGGCCCAGAGAGCAGGCCTCGCAGCCCAGGCCGAGGCGGCGGCGGCGTAGCAGCAGCACGTAGGGGGCTAGGTCTCTTCGCTCCGCTCCAGCCAGCTCCGCGCGATCTAATTTCATTTATTGAAAAAAACTATTAGCAAGAATTATTATACACAATAATTAATAGTAATATTGATGATAATTATTAATATTAATATTTAATATTTAATATTAATAATTTAATAATATTTGGGGTTCTTTCTCACGACACTAAAGCAGATTCATCGGCCTAGCAAGATTATACCATTTCAACGGTGCTTATTGACTCAGCCTTTATCGATGGTGCTTTGCAGTGTGATTGATCATATCGCCTTTTCAGACGTATCATATATTGAGGATTAGATTGTGATTTGACAATTCAAGGTAGCTACCGACTCATCCATTTGATCTGAAGAACATGTGCCCTCGGCTTCAGCTACTGCTTTAGCTTCGATGTCGACATTGCCTTTGCCATAAATGGGAGTGGTGTCCATATCCTTAACCTCTCCTTTACAGACAGGGTATTCTCTGAGATCAGAATGGCGATAGATCCATTAATGAAGACACAATCAACAGAAAGTGCCCACAGTTCATAATGACTAGATCACTGGCCCCTTGTGATTTTAGCCCCTTCCTGCATTTTTTTTCCATATGACCGATGGTTGTGACCATCGGCTTAGCCTTAAGGTGCTAAGTATCTTCATTTGTTTCCGGGGGCTATTTTACTTTGTTAAGTGCTTTAAGCTCGAGGTTCTTTGAGTCTTAATAACTGCACGTCAGCTCAATATCACAACTCCCTCTGATCGGAACTTTTTTGGTGGTACATTTTACAAACCGCTGATATCATACTGTTGCGATCACCGACGTGCGATCACCCTTTGTTCTCAACCCTGTGCCTTTGCTTCTTTGTGACTGTGGCCTAGCCCCAACGTTGGAGCCCCTCAATCAAAAGATTTGCTTTGATGTAAAAACATGCCTTAGCCTACGAACGTCGATCTCTGATCTGACGTCATCCTTTGCCGTATCTCACCTCGTGGATGGTGACACGCTTAACGCGACATTATATTAAATAGTCATGCTAAAACACATCGGATGCCCATATCATATCGACGATCAAATATTACGTCTAATGGGAGGTGTCATTTGAAAGTTCTGATATGGACGGATGTGATTTAATGATTAGATTGTAACTTACATCAAAATCAGGTCTGTGTATTGAAGCTTTGAGCAAATAAGAGGTTATGTGATATCGCACATTGGAAATCAGAGGTGAAGTGATATCACTCATCGATGATCAAAAGTTTTAAGTTGTGACACATAATAAAAATGTTGATATGATAACGCTGAAAGGGTTTTGTTATATGCATTGCGTTATGTTACAAAAGGTTTCCAAAGTATTAGTTTATCACTCTGACGATAATTTATTATTCAAAGGCCCACTTTAACTTTGGCTCAAGATAAAAGGATTAAAGTCATACGGTAATAAAAGTCTTCGACTCGGGGGCTATTTGATTCAATTATTATAATTAATGAATAATAAATTAAGACCCTAGAAAATGTCGAAATTGCCTCACATGTGTCCACCATACTGCCACATCATGATGACGTTAGCTGAAACATGGCCCTTATTGGAACCAAAAGCAACCCACCACGTGTACCTTATCAAATCCAATCGTTGTTCAACACATGTACTTGATCGGATCTAGTTTTTTCGTTGCCATGTGTCTCTTATAAAATCCAATCTTTCTTTTCTACACATAGCTTATTAGATCTAATATTTGTTGACCACATGTCCCTTTGAGGAGAGGGAAAAGACCTCGTACTTTTTTGATTTTGTCGATAGATTCTTTGTTAATGTGTAATCGGCCCTCTCTAGAACTTTAACATTGTCGGTATATTTGTATCGCAATATCGCATATCATAACTTTGTTAAGGTCAACACTTTGAAATTGTCGATTGCTGAACGCCGATATGCCTAGACTCGCCGACTGTCGATATGACCATGCAACTCCAATCACCGATCTTCGATATCGCTCGCCAATGTGCCTAATCGACGATCACAATTTGCTGATATTATAACTGTTTCGAAGTGTTTTCGAACCTTCGATTGCCAATCTTTGATATGTGATTTACTTAAATTCCGATATGCGAACCCGATGTGATCTAATAACAAATTTAATTGTTCAATCACATCTGCCCTTTATTAGAGCTTTTGGAATAGGACCTCCGATAAGATCCTCCAGTGAGGCCTAATCTCCGATTGGGATATGCTTTGCGGACCGGACTGCCCTTATTATAATGTTTTAAAATGTAATATCACGTCCGTGCATCAGAACTTTCCTATCGCAAGTTTTGCAAGCATGTCATGTTAAAACCTTCGATAAGATCTTCTGATAAGACCAAAGATCTGATTGCGATATGTTGCGAACCTGATTGGTTTATGAAAATGATTTTATTGCAATATCACATCTGTTGCATCAGAGGTAAGGGTAAGTAAGAGCGATATGTGATATCACAATATCGTCATTGTTTTCATATCGGAACTTTGGCTTGTGCACAACTTTAAAAATCTCTGATATCCATGTGGTTGCGATGTGCGGGAGTATGGAAAGGATGTGGTATGTGGGACCTCCCGACATCCATTGTAATATGGTTTCACACTGTTTAAAAGCTATAGCCCCTCCTATGTTTCTATTATAATATAGTTTCCATAAAAAACGAATCAATGCTATAAAAACCATCAGAAGTCAAGAACAAGAGTGAAAAGCCAAGGAGTAACAGATCCAAAGAGAAGCCCACATATGCCTAAGAGAAAGAAACAAAGGGTAGAAACTGAGTTGTCGGAGGAGAAAAGAGAAACAATATCGGTTAAATATTTAGAACCAAATCGAAGAAATCATACTGGCATTTTGTTATGTGTCTCCACCCAAAAACTCTGATCTCTGATATGTGATTTGCTCCAACTTCTGATATCAGGACTTGATGTGATCTAATAACGATTTTAATTGTTTAATCGCATCCGCCCTTTATCGAAGCTTTTGGAATAGGACATCCGAATAGATCCTCCGATGAGGCCTAATCTCTGATTGCGATATGCTTTGCAGACCCGACTTGTTTTAATAACGATTTAATTACTAAATCACATCCACCCTTTATCAAAGATTTTGGAATGGGACCTCCCATAAGATCCTCTGATGATTCCTAATCTTCGATTGTGATACACTCTGCAGACCTGACAGACCTTATTATAACATTTTAAATTCTAATATCACTTCCGCGCATCAGAAGTTTCCTATTGCAAGTTTTGCAGGCATGTCATGTTAAAACCTGTGATAAGATCCTATGATAAGACCAAAGCTCCGATTGCGATATGTTGCAAATTTGATTGGTTTATCAAAACGGTTTTATTGAAATATCGCATCAGTTGCATCGGAGGTCAGAGCAAGTAATAGCGATATGTGATATCGCAAATCGACATTGTTCACATATCAAAACTTTTGACTTGTGTACAACTTCAAAAATATTTGATATCCATGTTGCGATGTGCGGGAGTATGGTGGTGATGTGGCGTGTGGGACCTCCCGACATCCATTGTAATATGGTTTCGCATTGTTTGAAAGCTATAGCCCCTCCTATGTTTCTATTATAATATAGTTTCTGTAAACAATGGAACTATGTTATATTTGGTTGATTATTAACAAAGATCCCTAAGTTCCAATTAGATAAACGGACACAATATTTCAATTAATCAACATTAATACAGAACTCAAGTCCGGATATCTTATCGATGTTGCTTTGCACCTCTTGGTGCAAATTCTAGTTTATTTTTTATAACATTTTTTTTAACTGCAATGAAAATATTGTATTAAATCAAAATTCACGATTGAGTTGCATCCTATACAATAGGTGAGTACAATGAAAATCCTTTTAGACCATCTATACATGTAACCTCACAACAATATTTATTCTCAATATCTATTGGTAGTTTTACTATCTTAAAGGACACAAGGTGTTTGAAGGCATATATTCTCCAAAAGACTTGTAGATATAGACAAAATGTACACTACATAGAAAACCCATTATTAAGGAATAGATGCGAGGGAAGGAATACCATTTCTCATTAGGACTTCCACGTCCAAGTTTACACCTTTATTGGTGAGATCATCTACAGTAAAATGGTTCATTCTCAACACATGAAAGAAAACAATGTAAACTTTCAAACGAGAATTGATACGATTACCCATTTCATTGAAGTAGCAAAAAAGTCTACCGATTTTGAAAAGTGGTGATGTAGAATACAATATATATATATATATATATATATATATATATATATATATATATATATTATATATTTATTTCTTTTTATTATTATATATATAATATATATATATATATATATATATATATTATAATATATATATATATATATATATTATGTAGTGATTTTCATGTTGATTTTGAAACGTGTTGATATAGCGTCAACCCTTTTTTTAAAAGGCTTATTTTTGCCACTTTAAATTTTCTAATGTATTAAGTGTGGATATTTTTTTAAAAATGTTAACAATTTTTTACACTTTTTTTTTTTAATCATGATTACTTAACAAATTTTCGAGTTGTCTTATTTCTCTCTATTTTTAAATGTTGATTACTTAGAAAAACAAATATATATATATAGACAACAACAAAAAAACAAAAAAAAAATGTAAAACAAGTATCCTGTAAACCATAAAAAATGATTTTTTTTTTTGAAAAAAAACTATAAAATTAAGTAAATAAAAATACAAAAAATAAAAAATCATTAAAAAAAAAAAAAAAAAAAAAAAAAAAAAAAAAAAAAAAAAAAAAAAAAAACATTAAATTTTAATTACAAAAACAAAATTAAAACAAAAACAAACAAACAAAAAAACAAAAAATTAAAAAACTACTAAAATTAAGTTAAAAACATTAAGTATTTTGTTTTTTTGTTTTGTTTTTTTAATAAACCTAAAAAAACAAACGTCAAATTAAAAAAAACAAACATTACCATTAGAAAAAAAAACATTTTCGAACTTAAAAACAAAAAAAAATTGCGCCCCCACGGGCCGCCTGACAACCTTGGGCGGCGGAGCTGCATGCACACAACTTCGTCGCTCAGGGCCTCACCACCACGGGTTGCCGGGTGGCTGAAGCCGATTGTAAGAATTGGCCTTCAGCCACTCGACGGCTATGGGGCGTAGTTTTTGTTTGTTTGTTTGTAAGTTCGAATATATATATATATATATATATATATATATATATATAAATATAAATAAATAAAATATAATATATATATATGGTAATGTTTTTTTTGAGTTGTTTTTTAGGTTTATTAATAATTTTTTTTTTAAATGTTTTTAATTTTAATTTTATAGTTTTAAAAAAATGTTTGTTTTAATTATTAAAACGTTTTTGTGTTTTTAGTTTTTTGTTGTTTGTTTGTTAATTTTCAAGGCTTTTTTTTAATATATATTTTTATTTATGTTTTGTATTTTTCATTGTTTTATTTTTAATTTATGTTTTCATTATTTTTTTGAAAAAAAAGACCTTATTTCTTCAATACATGTTTAAAATTTACCCTAGAAAAAAAAAGTGTTATTCCATCATCAACACTTTCGTTTTCAAGGTGTTTTTTGCACAATTTTTGCACAAAAAATTGGTTTTCACTCCCATTTTTAAAACATGTTAAAAATTTACCCTAGAAAAAAAATGTTATGCCAACATCAACACTCGTTTTTGGCATTGTTTTTCATGTTTTTTTGGGGGTTTCCCGTTTTGAGTTTATAGTTCCCATTTCAAATTTTACATTGTTAAAGCTAATAGTAGAGAAGATTAGTTTTAGATTCACGATCTGATCAATAATTATTCGCAACTTGTAATCCTTAGGCAAAGATCCATGAACAATGTGATGGATAACTAGTTTCGAATCTCCCTACAGCACTAAATATTCGATGTTTTCTTCTTTGGCAAAAGGGGCCCTTGCATGAATCCATATGCATCTGCTACATTATTTGCACAATTGCCTAACCCCAAACTATACTCAATTTCAAAATTTCCATTAGGGTTGAGAATAACTCCTCTCACTCCTACGACCCTCATATTCTACATTGAAGCACCATGAAAACTCAACAAAGAGGATTATGAGATTTCATCCACTTCTTCATTTAATCTTAATCTAACATCAACTTACACCATTTTGCATGCCTTGAGTGATTTTTCTTACTCCTTGGAAAACTACGAACGAGGTTAAGGATCCATTCCTTTTCTTGGGAATCCACATTTCCCATATCAGTAGGGAGGGCATAATTCTTCCAATATTCAACACATAGCACTGAAGCTCTTAAGCTACAAAAGTGAGGGTGACATCACTTCTCATTGAAAATGTTGTCATTTCTAGCTATCAAAACTTTTCAATAGACAAATTTTAGGAACACCAAGCAAATTCTTGAAATAACTCTTTCCTTTGAATTTTCCAAGGTAGCAACCCTCCCAAGAAAAGAAGGATGTAGGCTGGTTATGCGATCGAATTCTAGAAAAGAGAGGAGAAAGGGTGATCTCCATACTTCACGAAAAAATGAACAACTAAGAAATATATGAGCAACTATTTCTTCTTGTCTTAGGCATAAAGGATAGCATGAGGGGCCAAACATTCCTCCTTTTCAAAGACTCTATTGTCAAGATTTTACCATGCAATAACAACCAACAAAAGGAGTTGAGTTTCAATGGATATTTGTGAGTCCAAACTCATGACCAAAGACAAGACTTTGGAGGAATTCTTACTTGAAACAATAAAACATAATAGCCTTCTCGAACCATAAATTCTGAGTTTCGCCCTACCTACTCATTAGTAAAGACATGATTCCTAGGGTCACAACTAGCTAACAAAAACATCAACAAACTAACTCAAGCTAAGAGATGGTGTGGAACACAACCCCAATCCCAACAAATCCACGAACTAGAGCTAATCCATTTTGGAATATATGATAATGTGATTTTTCTCTCAAAGTGTAGCCAATCTCTCAAGGGGATTAGCTCCATATGAATTTCCAAAGCTTGTTTATCAAGGATTCGATTCAGCCATAGATTCATTGACTTCCCATTCCCAAAATAGTTAGAAAGATGCTCTTTAATTAGATCCATAGATGAATAAAAGAGCTTCCAGATGGATTAGCCTCCTTTTGGAGACAAGGGAGCTTCAAGGTTGAAATATCAACTTTGTTGAAAGTATTCTCACCACATAACTTCTTTCCACTAGACATAATGATTTGAAATGTATCTCCACACCAACTTAGCACCTAATGCAATATTCATAAGGGAGGGATCCCGAATCCCCATTCCACCATGAGACTTTGGGGATTTTACCACAACCCATTTGATGAGATGAAACTTTTTATGGCTTTGCTTACCACCCTCCCTTAAAAATTTCCTCAAAATTTTAGCTAGTTTGCAAAGAGTCCTAGCTAGCTCTAGGAGAGCTATGAATTGGTAAAGAGGAAAAGTTGATAATACTGCTTTAATAATAACTTAATGCTCAACAAAGTTCAACCAAATTGCTCCCCACTACTGTAGCTTGGACTTGAATTTCACAATAATTCCTGACCATGCTTGGTACGAATGAGATTTTAGACAGATGAGAATACCCAAATATTAGAAGGAACTATGTCTATTAGATAAAAATCATCATTACATGTTTCCACATAATGGTCCATACCTTCTTTCTCCTCATCTCCATCCATACATACATGTAAGTTTGCTATCGCAGTAACAACTATATCTTCAACATAGAAAACTATATCAACAAAATTTTCCACACCTTCAACCAAAGTTTGTTTAGGTTCTTACTCAATGGTTTTCTTTGATTTTTTTCTCCTAATGTAAGTTTTAAGAGGCCTTGTTTGAATATTGGGTTGATACAAATTAATAATTTTCTATAGTGTTCCTGGGAAACTAAACTTAACCTTCTTAATTTTACCTTTTTGCAGGGCGTAATATAATTTTTTAGCCTACAAATGAGGGACATCTATGGCCCTACCTTCAACCCAATGAATATTTAGCCTCTCACAGTCACTATAAATATCAAGCTTGTGATGATCCATAATTTTCCTAAGGACAAATTGAATCAAGCACTTTTGTAGTCCTTGGGGAACATCTTGAATTTTTAATCCGTTCCTTGGAACAAATAATTTTTTCCCAAATATTTTACTAGTCATTTCAATGTTTTCGAACATAGGGTTTTATTGGAGTTAAATATTTCTCCCCCTCTGCGTGGAATTTTAGTTTCTCTTGCAACTAGATCAGGGTCTAGCTAAATCCTCTACCCAAATATTTTTAATTCCATGGATTTATCATCATAATTTTATATGACCTCATTTATCTCATAAAATTAAAATGTCCAAATATAAATTTATAAACCTCTTCTCTTCTCAGGATATTTAGCATACTTGGTGGAAAATTGTTTGTATCTCTCCATGTACCGATGCCCTCTTTGAATTTTTTGATTGTAAACTTCTCTTGGGAGCCTTGTGTGTCAACTGTTTTCGGAGAAGTGGACACCTTTGTTTCAATTTAGGCCTTCGTTGTCTAGGTTCAAGGCACACTAGTCGAATGCACATTAAATGCAAGAATGCTTGCTAAATAAACCATGAGGAATTCACACTGAATGCAAGAATGCACGCTGAATAAACCACGAGGAATGCACACGCAAATGAGCTTTTTTTTTAACTTACAACTTTATTTTTCTATAAATCACTTTTATAAATATAATAAAATTTTATCAAGTGAATGCAATTGTTTATAAGGTGCTTTAAATTTGATCCTTATATTTTTTCTTAGACACGTAATTAACATTTCAAATTTAATATTTAGATATAAGATACAGTTTATTAAAAATAACACTTTTAAAAATAAGGCTACAATATGCTGATGGCATGTAAGATGGCCATCACTTCTTTTCATAGGTAAAATTGACCAAATTTCCATCATGCAACTGCTTATTTCTAAATGATACTAAATGTCCTTTTTGCATTGAAATGGAAGCCAAACCTTTTTATAATAAATGTCCCAACTAGGTCACTTGACCTAATCTTAAACTTAAAACCCCCAAAAATATGTACAATATAGAAAATCCCTAAAATAGACTCTACAAATCATAGGTGTTATATCTTTATCTATCTTGTGGCAATATTTAAACCTAATTACTACTAAAATAAGGTCATCTAGCCTTACTTATATGGTTTTAACCAAGAAACTACAAGTTTCATATATTAAAATTCAATTTTGTTTTTTTTTAGTCCATCCCCTTGTTCCCAAACATTCCTAGTGTGTATTTATTTGAGGCACACAAACCTTGCATTTTACCCTATGAAATCTATGCAATTTGGAGTATCTTAAACACCATACATATATATGTGAAAAATTAAAAATATTTAATTGTATTAATGCTACCTATGAGTAAAACAATACTCTCCAAGTTGAATCATTCAATTTGGCCTTGAAATAAAGGTTGGGCATGCATTTTTGTGAAGTAGGACAAAATTGTCTTGTTTCACTAAAATGCATGCCCAAGCTTCATTTCTTGACCAATTTGATTGATTCAAATTGTATACTATTTAATTACTAATTTTACACACTAATTATCTTCAAGTAAGTTACTGTTCTTCACAAACTATTTACACTTTTAGGGTGACACCATGAATTGCGATTGTTGTGACACTTTCAATTACATTAACTTCAACATTAATATCACTAATTAGAAAAAAAAAATTGTATTAATGTTACTTATGAGTAAAAAAAAATACTCTCCAATTTGAATCATTCAATTTGGCCTTGAAATGGAGGTTGGACGTGCATTTTTTTGAAGCAAGCCAAAATTGTCTTGCTTCACTAAAATGCATGCCCAAGCTTCATTTATTGGCCAATATGATTGATTCAAATTGTGGATTGTTTATTTAATTATTTTACACACTTTTACATTGCTATATCTTTACTTTGAGCTTAAATATTTATACTTAAGTTTTCATACAACATTCTAAGTTTTGCTATGACTTTCCTTATGTGAAAGTTGTGTATAAGTGGGAAACATAGTTATGTAGGATATTTCTCAGACATGATACAAGGTTATATATTAAGGTTAGGTATTGTCCAATCATGTCACATTTCAATTTTATTGCCAAGGGTGTAATTGGTTTGGCTCGGGAGTGCATATTTGTTCCGACTTGAATATTGACAAATATGATGAATTGCTACATTGACAGACTTGGATTTTAGTGAGTAAGCTTTATTTTAGGATAACGAGTATGATATGTTGTATAAATATTTGTATATTTAGGATGGAATGATAATTATTGCACTATCAATTAATTAAAGGTTTTGGTGTGCATTTATTTTAGGCACACAATCCTTGCCTTTTACCCTATAAAACCAATCCACTTTGGAGTATTCATGCACAATAGAAATTTAACGAGGATTAGTTATCGTCCCCTCAAATTTAATGAGAATGTACTTCATGCTATGTGGGTAGGCATGTTCCCCACACATTTCAAAGGTCTCTTAGGTCATGTATAAATAAGAAGATGCTTCTAATTTGTAAATCGTAACACATTACTGACAAGAGGAAGGAGTTCATTATCTTTTACCTTTTGCTTTTTCTTGTTTGGAATTTTATTACGATTGAGGAAGAGTAGCACTATTGTGGAATTGATGCTCATGAAGATGAAATTCGCTAGTGTATGAGTTACTATGTGTTTTTCTGAGATTAGTTTCAAGTTTTCATCTTTTATTATTTGTTTAACATTGAAACACTATGAATTTTCTTGAGGTATTATCATGACATGTTAGCACCCAAGCGGATCTTAAATATTCAATGCTAGTAGAAAGTCCCTAGTAGTGAATCCCATAATTTCCTTCATTCTTTTAAACCCTAGAATTCTAGTCACCATTTTCATGTGTGTTGGAAATTCCTTTTCAAGACTTTTCATTTCGATGAGTGGCATTGAAACCCTAGATCTACTTAGAATTCACTGCCAAACAACAAATAAGAACTAGTCCTATTTGTCTCCATTCTCCTTACCTATTTATCTTCAAACCCTAACTAGGTCATTTGACCTAATATTAAACTTAAAACTCTAAAAAATATGTACAATATTAGAAAAACCCTAAAATAGACCCTACAAACCCTTAGTGCTTATATCTCTTTATCTATCCCTTGGTAACATTTAAACCTAATCACTACTAAAATAAGGTCATCCAACCTTACTTATATGGTTTTAACCAAGAAACTACAAATTTCAACTATTAAAATTCAAGATTGATTTTTCTTAGTCCATCCCCTTGTTCTAGTAAGTTTCTGTTGCTCACAAATTGTTGACACTTTTGGGTTGACATTGTGAACTATGTTGCTGTAGCACTTTTATTTACATTAACTTCGATCTTCAGATCACTAAATTAGAAAAATTTGATTGTATTAATGTTACTTATGAGTAAAAAAATATTGTCCAAGTTGAATCATTCAATTTGGCTTTGAAATGAAGGATGAACGTGCTTTTTTGTGAAGTCGGCCAAAATTGTCTTGCTTCAATAAAATGCACACCCATGATTCATTTATGGGGCAATTTGATTGATTCAAATTGTCGATTATTTATTTAATGATTTTACACACTTATATATCTATATCTATATATATATATGTATATATATATATATATCATACAACATTCTAAGTTTTTCTTCAACTTGCCTTATATGAAAGTTGTGTATAAGTGGTAAACATAGTTATGTAAGATATTTTTCAGACATGATGCAAGGTTATATCCTAAGGTTAAGTATTTTCCAATCATGTCTAATTTTAAATTTCATTACCAAGAGTGTAATTGGTTTGGCCCAGGAGTGCATATTTGTTCTGACATGAACATTGGCAGATATGATGAATTGCTACATTGACAGACTTTTATTTTAGTGAGTAAGATTTATTTTAGGATACTGAGTATGATATGCTGTAGAAAATGTTTTCATATTTAGGATGGAATGATAATAATTTCACTGCCATTTAATTATAGGTCATGGCGTGCATTTATTTGAGACATCCCTGCTTTTTACCCTATAAAATTAATTAAATTTGGAATATTCATGCACAAAAGAAATTTAATGAGGATGAGTTATTGTCTGCCCAAATTCAATGAGGATGTACTTCATGTTATGTGGGGAGGCATTTTCCCCACACATTTCCAAGGTCTCTTAAGTCATGTATAAATAAGAACAAACTTCTAACTTGTAAATCATAACACATTGGTGACAAGAGGAAGGAGCTCATTATCTTTTACATTTTTATTTTTCTTGTTTGGAGTCCTACTACTATTGAGGAAGAGTAGCATTGTTGTGGTATTCATGCTCATGATGATGAAATTTTCTGGTTTATGAGGTACTATGTGTTTTCTGAGATTAGTTTTAAGTTTTCATTTTTTAATATTTGTTTAACTTTGGAATGCTATGTATTTTCCTGAGGTATTATCATGGCATTTTAGCACCTGGGTGGAGCTTAAATATTGAATGCTACTAGAAATTCCCTAGTTGATAGTGAATCCCATAAGTTCCTTCATTCTCTTAAAACATAGAATTCGAGCTACCATTTTCATGTGGCTTGGGAAGTCCTTTTCAAGAATTTTCGAATCAATGAGTGGCATTGAAACCCTAGATATACTTAGAACTAATTGCCAAAAGAAGAAGAAGAAATAATACTATGTCTCCATTCTCCTTACCTATTTATATTCAAACTCTAACTAGGTCACTTAATCTAACCTTAAACTTAAAACCCTAAAATAGACCATGCAAAACCTAGGTGCTATCTCTTTATCTATCCATTAGAAACATTCAAACCTAATTAATACCAAAATAAGGTCATCCAAACTTATAGCCCCAATGGTTAGCTTAGTTGGTCAAAAACTGTTCCTCGCCTTCGAGAGGTCACAAGGTCGATTATTGCCGAAGCCCTTGGGGTTAGGTCTTTCCAGTAGGCCGAGGGGAGATTAGCTAGATTTTTCCGTGGATGTAGCGACCACTCACTGACCAGGGTGTTCGTGAACCACACTAAAAAAAAAAGGTCATCCAACCTTACTTATATGGGTTTAGCCAAGAAACTACAAGTTTCAACTATTAAAATTCAAATTTGATTTTTCTTAGTCCATCCCCTTGTTCCCAAACATAACTAGTGTGCATTTCTTTGAGGTAGACAAACCTTGCCTTTTACCCTGTGAAATCCATGCAATTTGGAGTATTCTTGAACAATATATATAGATATATAATTATATATATATATATAAATATAATATATAATAATAATATTAGTCAAAAATATTTAATTTTATTAATGTTTCCCTATGGTAAAAAAAAATACTCTCCAAGTTGCATCATTCAATTTGGCCTTAAAATGAAGGCTACACATGCATTTTTGTGAAGCATGCCAAAATTGCCTTGCTTCACTAAAATGCACGCCCAAGCTTCATTTATTTGCCAATTTGATTGATTCAAATTGTATACTATTTAATTACTAATTTTACAGACTAATTTGCTTCCAGTATATTTATGTTGTTCACAAACTATTGACACTTTTGGGGAGACACCGTGAACTATGATTGCTCCAACACTTTCATTTACATTAAATTTGACCTTTAGATCACTAAATTAGAAAAATTTAATTGTATCATTGTTACTTTTGAGTTAAAAAATATTCCCCAAGTTGAATCATTCAATTTGGAATTGAAATGAAGGCTGAGCGTGCATTTTTGTGAAGTAGGCCAAAATTGCCTTGCTTCACTAAAATGCGTGCCCATACTTTATTTATTGGCCAATCTTATTGATTCAAATTGTATATTGTTTATTTAATTATTATACACACTTTTACATGATTACATATTTACTTTGATCTTAAATATTTATACTTTATATTTCATACAACATACTAAGTTTTTCTTCGATTTGCCTTATGTGAATGTTGTGCAAAGCTCAGAAACATAGCTATGTAGGACATTTGTCAGACATGATGTTGTTGAGAAATCAGGAGGTTTTAATTTACATTGGATTTTCTCTTTCCTTAGTAACTGCTTGTTAATATTGTTTACTTCTTATTAAATTTTATTTTGTTTCTTTCATCAAAAAATTACCAAAATATAAACGTGAAGATCATAGAAACAAGAAAAACAAAATATGTATGCTCCAAGTTAGGGCAAAACCCCTCCAGTGGGAAAACCCAGAAAAAGTCTCTTCTTATAGAATCAGGTCAAATGAGATATCTAAGACCCAAGACCACATATAACTTCCACCTCTAGATTCCAAGTCAAACCCTCCTTTCTGCACAACAAATCCATCCTCAAGAGACCAACAACAGGAAATGTACAAAAGGAGAACTTCCACACTTTCCAGCTTAAGAAGAAACCCTTTCTTCCACATTTCAGACCTCCTCATGTTCTCCATGTTCTCTGTGAAATTTCAGACTAAATCATCCAAGTGTGTGTGTCCAAATGAGTTTCATCTTACTTTTATTTATATAGCTTAAAGGGGTGTGAATAAAAATATCCATTGGGGCAAGGCCGACTTGGCACCTGATGGGAGTTTTGACCCAAATTTACATATTTGAATTTCTTTATTTATTTTTCTTTTAGAATAGGTGCAAATAGGACTTTGAATCTTTGACTCAAAAACCTAGAAGCATGAAAAACACGCTTATCTAGAAAAATAATAATAATGATTTTCGTTTTGTTTTCTTTTGATTTTTACATAAAATACAAAATGATACAAATTATGAAGATTGAACTCAATTACATTCTCCAACACTCCCTCTTAACTAGGGAGTTATTCATAAATTTACACTCGGTACAAGGATATTCTCAAACTAAAATATTCTCATAAGAAGAGTTAGCGTGATAAGCCATCTTTAAGAATCAACATCATAATTAGCATTGTCAACATAGTAAGGCCTTTAATTGACATGCTCTACTTATATTAGAGCATAATGTTGGAAGGCTTTACGTGAGATACCACACTACCTCTTAAGGCACATACCCCACCAATATTTTCACTAGGTATGTCCTTTTAGGATTATTATTTTCTTGGATTTCCAATCCTCAAAGAATATCGGTCCTCTTCGAACACTCTCATCTTGGATACCTTATCCCATCCTCAAAGAGTATTGGTCCACGAGACTACTTCCTATCTTTGATTTCCAATCCTCAAGGAGTATTAATCTCATATACTTATATAATCCTTCAAACCCCATTCTCCTTCCATGGTCTTCACTAGACATGCAACTATTATTCTTAGCCTAGTGCATGACACATGAAGAAGAGAATATAATGTCTATCATCACTCCCTCACAATCAGAGAGGAGATCCTCATTCCCTCTTAATCAAGGAATGGATCCTTGCTCCTTTTCAAGCATTTAAAGAGACTTATTACCCCATCTCAAGCATAGAGGATATTCCTTACTTCCTTTCAATTGGAAAGTCATAATCACAAGTTATTTTAGTGTTACTTCATCAACACATCAACTACTATTTCTTCATGGAGATCTTTGAGTAGTCGCATGACTTCTCCATCCCTTAGTATCTCATCACATAAAGTTTTTATATTTCCGGAGCCAATTTGTAATACGGTTCAGGTCATCAATCTTTAATATCACTTCACAAGTTATTTTAGTGTTACTTCATCAACACATCAACTACTATTTCTTCATGGAGATCTTTGAGTAGTCGCATGACTTCTCCATCCCTTTGTATCTCATCACATAAAGTTTTTATATTTCCGGAGCCAATTTGTAATACGGTTCAGGTCATCAATCTTTAATATCACTTTCCTCTAGTCATTATCAATAGAGGAATTATATTGATCTAATCGAAGTAGAGCTAAACATAGCCTCTTCTAATCATGACAATGATCTTCATCATCATATGAACATCAAGTTATGTTTTTGTACTGATACATTTCCATCCCACAATGATATATACATCTTGACCACAAGGCTAACCAAGTCATCCACTAAATCCATGTATTCAATGAACTGAGTTTAAACAAACAATTGTAGATACACTTGCTTCAACTACCATTATGCATTTCTGCAACATCCTTTCAAGAAGAAAAATCACATATCAACCAGATAACCAAAACCAAAACCAAAACATAAATATAAAAAATACCTCAATATGATGGCATGTTGTCAAAATATTAGATTCTTCTTACTAGCTTCCCTTGATATCAAAATTCTTTTGCATGATCTTTCTCCACACTGTACAATATTCCTCCATGCATTCACTTTTAATCAAAGTGCTCATCAAACCAATAAGCAAGCTAAATTATCTTCTTAGGCTTGGAGTTATCATTGTCAACTCTTTCTATTTCTTGAGGAGAACATGTTTGATGTTGACCAATATCATCAAAGGAACTCTCCTTCCAACCTCTTTACATGCTTTTGCAATATGTCCTACCAAGGAGCCAAATCATATCCCAAGCAGATCATCAATATATCAGATTTTCAAAATTATAACAACCTCTCATCAAAGTGTTATATCTAATTATGCTTCTTGCTCCTTTTGAAGTCAACATCCTTTTACATGCTCTATCTTCACATTGCAACAAGGTTCTGCTTCATCTTTTAATCATCAATGTGTTTTTGAAATGAACTCATTATCTAGAAGATTCAACATCATTTCCTTTAGGGTCCTTATAGTTCCCTCCTTCCATCATGCTCATCATTTTTAAGGAGTCATCAATAAGCATGAGAGTTGGTTTGCTTTGTTCTTGCATCCTTCTTAATTTTCTTCAATAGTTTTGACAACCTTCAGTGTGTGCCTATAATTCTCAACAACAAGTACAACCAAGCAAAATATACAAAGAAAAGCATGATGTCAATTATCTCAATCTAGGGTTTCCATGATCTCTCAAAAGGTGTACTTCTAGGATTTTGTTTACAAACCCTATATTTCTTAATCTAACCCTTATTAGGGATTTTATTTTCAGTGGAAACATTAGTACCAAGGTTTCATCTTTCAAGTTCTAGAGTCCATTTAATTCAACCCTTGCAAGGGATTTACCACATACCCTAGATTATTCTTTCAAAATTTAAATTTGGAACCCCTAAATACTACATCTCAAGTGCTAGTGTTTCTCTCAGAGAGAATGACCAATTAGGATTAAGGTTTTCATTCCTAAAATTAATTCATAGCTAGGATTTATAAACCCTAAATTTAGAAAAAACCTTTAATACTTTACAAACTTTACAAACATACAAACCGTTGATTGCAAAACCCTAACCGCAATACCGAAACCATACAATAAACACACCTTATATGCAAAAACTACGTACCTCTCTCTCATCAAAGAGGTATTCAAATTTCATCAAGGCAGTCAAAACATGCTCTGCCACATTATCTTCTCTTATTTCCTTTGATGACAACTACAGGTTCACCTTATATGACCATATACTTTGTTCCTCCTACACACAGGCTAGTTGGTGCAAGGGACTCAACACAATCATTCACTATACTCGTCACTTCGTCAGGCTTGATCACTAGGAAGCTATCGTTTTGAACCTAAACACTGCCATCGTAGTTAATAATGGTAGCCACAGTGAGCCAATTTCCTTGCCCAACTTTTCACATGAGATGATCATCGACGTAAGTTTGCCACGACATCTTCCTTTCAGGTCAGCGTCATTGTGAAGTTCATCTTCTGTGATCTCAATACATGTCCTTACACGGTGTTATTTCATATAAAAGATATCATTGACATTAATGTAGATCGATGCCAACGTACATATCATAGAAAGACAACTATACCACTATCATTCAAGTGATGCCACTCTCAATGATGCCTTTATTGTCATCATTGCCAATGTTTATGTTGGGAATTTTATGGTAAATTCCAAAACAAAATCACTGAACAGAGAATGATACTCTGTTTTTGCCACAGGATCTTTAACACAGGGAAGCTTCAATTGTTTTCAGAGAACAGAGCGTTACACACACCCACAAAAGCTTTGTATTCATTAAAGTAAAATGTCTGACACAAAATTCATCCTCTTTCTCTCAGAGGGATTCTCCAAGAACTTAAAAAAAATTACTCTATCTCCTTCTGAAAAATTTACACTGCTGTGTGTAAATTTTTTCATTTACATTTACTGTTTTAAATAAAAAAAATTACATGGATTTACTACTGTAAAAGAAATCCCTTACATATGCTCTGCTGCAAATATTTTTCCCTCACGCTGTTGTGTTTACATTGCCTTTCCTTTTTTTTAACAAACTTACATTCGACCTCTGCTCTGGTTTTTTTTTGTTTCGCACTGCTGTGCATTCCTTCCCTTGCATTACAATGCATATACAATACAAAAAAAACATAACACATAAATATGTTTTTACTATGCCCATACCTCCGTAAGAAATAAAAAAACATTAAAAATAAAACTTTTTACCAATACTCTACGAACACATTTAATTTCATTTATGTTTTACTGGCGGTCAACCAAAAACTTCACGCAATGTCATTCCCTGCTGGCCATGTATGCAACTTTGGCTTAATCGGACGGACATCCACCATCCTTTCAATCGAACGGTTCTGAACAATATCAGATGCCCCTTATTTGTTGAACGTTATGTCCTAATGAAAAGCTATTTTGGAAAACGTACAGAGGACATGCGTCAAAAAATGATTGCATCGGGTGAGTTTGAGGGAATACCACTTTCTCAACAAAAGCGGTCTGATAAGCTTGGCGGTTTTTTGGATTAGTTTCATGATTGTTGTTTTAATGCTGCTGCATAGTAGTTGAAAGTATAATTTCAACATTCCCCTTTAATTTCAACTGCTGGGCATTCAGTCATACCCAGACATTTCCTCAAAAATTCAAAACTTTTCTAGTCCAATGGCTTGGTCAGAATGTCTGCAACCTGCTTCTGAGTCCTGCAATGTTGTAAAACAATTTCTCCATTGTTTACCAATTCCCTGATGTAATGAAACCTTGGGTCAATGTGTTTCATTCTCTTATGAAACACCGAATTCTTGGATAATGCAATAGCTGAGCTATTGTCACAAAAAATCACTGTTCCTTTTGCCTGCTCTTGGCCTAAGCTCCTTAACATTCTTCTCGTCCAAACTGCTTGACATGCTACTGCTGTAGCTGCCACATATTCTGCCTATGCTGTAGACAATGCTACAATAGGCTGTTTTTTAGAAGCCCATGAAATGGCTCCTGAATCCATGTGAAAAACATAACTGGATGTGGTTTTCTGATCATCTACATTTCCAGCCCAATCACTATCAGTGTATCGAATTAAATCTGAACATTTTGAAGTAGTATATAAAATGCCAAACCTTTTAGTACCTTTAACATACCTCAGAATTCTTTTTGCTGCCTGCCAATGTGCTTCTTTTGGCCTCTCCATGAATTTGGAAATTAAACTAACAACAAACGTTATATCTGGCCTAGTTGCAGTCAAATACATTAGGCTGCCAACTATGCTCTTTTACAAGCTAGGATCAAAATCCTTGCTGCTGTCCTCTTTGCTGAGTTTTAATCCCATTACTGTGGGAGTGATTGCTGTCTTGCTGTCCTGCATATTGAATCTCTCAAACACTTCATTAACATATTTTGCTTGTGAAATAAAAATTCCATTTTCATTTTGATTTACTTCTATTCCTAAGAAGTATCTCAGCAATCCCATGTCAGTCATCTCAAATTCCTCTTTCATGACTGTTTTGAAATTTTCAATGAGATAATCATCATTACCTGTGAAAATAACATCATCAACATACAACACAACAATTAAAACTTTACCATCATTTTCTTTGATGTAGAGGGTGGGTTCTCCCTCACATTTTTCAAATCCATTTTCCTGTAGATAGGAATCTATCCTTCTGTACCATGCTCTTGGTGTTTGCTTCAGCCCATAAAGAGCTTTCTTCAATCTGCACACTTTGTGCTCTTGGCCTTTCTTTTCATAGCCTAGAGGTTGTTCTATGTAAACTTCTTTCATTAACACTCCATTTATGAATGCTGACTTCACGTCCATTTGGTAAACTTTCCACTTGTTTTGAGCTGCTATGGATAGCACTGCTCTCACGGTTTCCATTCTAGCAACTGGTGCGAAAGTTTCCCCATAGTCTCTCCCATACTGTTGCTTGTATCCTTTGACAACCAGCCTTGCCTTGTGTCTTTCTATTTTGCCTTCAGCATTATTCTTGGTTTTATAAACCCATTTAACTCCAATGACTTCCTTTCCTTTTGGTAGTCCAACCAAATCCCATGTCTTGTTTCTTTCTATGGCATTGGTCTCCTCATCCATAGATTCTATCCATTTCCTATCCTTAATAACATCTTCGAAATTTATAGGGTCATCAACATGACAATATAAAGCAAACAAAGAATTCATACCTTCATTTGCTGCCTCTTGCTCATAAATGTCACTTAAATTTTTGAACTTCTTACCTCTTTCATTTGGTGTACAAGTGCTTGAAGA